>JAEIIJ010011709.1:0-22546 GCA_018904815.1 Drosophila ogumai | reverse complement strand
AATTTAAAAATAAAAAATATTTTTAAACAAATCAATAACTTTTTAAAAATAACTTAATAATTATTTCAAAACAGAGATAAAAGCGTGCCCTCGCGTGAACTGACGCTGGAGGAGCGGCGGCAAATGAACGCCAAGGAAAAGGCTCGCTTGGACCGCGTTGGCTGTGTGTCAACCACGCGCTACTCTCAGCGCCGTGAGCGCGCTCTGAAGATCTACCTGGACTCACCGGAGAAGTCAAGCAACGTGACCGCCTCGGCGCCAATGGACGTGCATGTCGATAACTAAGGCTGGCCGGAAGGCTGCCGCCAGAGCCGTGATCTAGAATAGAAAACACACAGAGTCGCCAGCACAAAGTAGAGTACACCAAACCATGTATGTACACCTAAGCGAGGGCAGACCATTAAAACCCAGATCCTGGCATCCCAGCGACGGCTGCAACTGCTGGTCCCGTGTTTTCTATATATTTTAACCGTGGCAATTGCGTATTTTGTTGTTGTTTATTTTGTTTGACGCAAGTGGAGAATGAGGAGGAGCCGGAAGGCTGGCTTAGATCTGGCTTGGATCATTGGGTGGTTGACACACGACACTAGCGCGACGACGTAGCGATCACGAAGTTATTCTTGCAACTTTCGTAATACCAGAGTTCAAAGATGAGACTGTAAAATTAAACTAAACAAAGCAAGAAATCTAAATTACGAACTGTAAAATGTGAATGTGAACATCAAAACTAAATTAAAAAGAATCAAATAAAAACACAACTGGTCAAGTGCATTTATTATAAAAAAAAAGAACAAAATCAAAGCGTCTCCAATTTGAATTGGTTTAAATTTTTTCACCAAGGGAAAAAAAATAATGTTTGATTATCTATTGATTTTAATATATTTTCCTTATTATTAAAACTTATAATTTTATGGTTATTTAATCGCTCCAAAAATAATTATCATTGCTGTTAGAAAAAAAACACTCAAAAAATAATAATTACTTTTTTACTTATTTATTATTTTTCCAAGAGGTTTTTTGTGAAATTTTTAAGGCAAGTACAAACAAATAAAAAAAATTGTATATAAATTTATAAATATTTTTTCAGTTTGTTTTTTTCTCTAAATCACCGCTCAAGGTAGAAAAGCTTTCTTTTTTCGGTAAAAACTATAATTACAAAAACACATTTTTCTTATTTTAAAAATGATTTAAAAAAGAAAAAAATATTTTTTATTTTATAAATGTAAAGTCATGTTAATTTATTAAAATTCTAGCCGATTGGTATAATTCGTTTTCCAAGTAAATTATTTTTTGTATAAAGAAAACATTGATAATCATTTACGGTCCCTGTTTTTACACAGCCGCTTAAATTCGTGTCAAACCCCAGGGATCGTAATCATTATAAGTTATATTAATTATTATTTTGAGCGACACAAATAAAAACTATTAATTATCATTATTTTTATCTAAAATAATTTTTATTTTAAATATTTTATTTATTTTCACTCAAATCTAAGATTTTCTTTAAAGATAATAAAAAAAATCAAAAATTGAATAGGATTTTTTTATATATATAAAATAAATATAATGACTTTTTTCGGTCCCTGGTAAAACCCCTAATAATCCCCAGGAAAAGATGGCATTTATCGGTTTGTTTTATAGAAAATGTTAATTTTATTTAATACATACTACGCAGCGTTAATAACGTTTTTGTTTCATATATCTTGAATTATATTTAAAGATCATTTTAGCGTTAAAATTGTTACAATTTGACGACAGTTCTGATTTTCCTTTTTGCTTGTTTTCGTTGCGATGATGTTGAACAAACCGATAGACGAAGTCAGCTTACTATAGTAACGGAAATAAAGAGGTAAAATTGGAGCGGCCGGTAACCGTCATGCTAATGGATGGATAGGAGGATTAGGGAAATGGCTCTGCTCTGCGGACTGCGGGGCTGATGAACAAGAATCCTCCTCAAATAGTTCTTGCCGTGTTGGGTTGTCAAAAGGGTTGGGTGTGTGTGTGTGCAACGAATTCGATAGTAAAAAATCTGTGGAGCGGCAGCGGTAGGCAGCGCAGTTGTTCACATTGTGGATTTCTTAGCATTTGCTGTTGGAGGGGGGGTGGTGTTTCATGTTGCGCGAGGTCTATGCCTTGGTCTCAACGGCCGGCGCCGATTCCACCTTTGTCGCCGCTCCAGCAGCTGCCTTCTTGCCCTTACCCTTGCCCTTGACGGGACCCAGAGGCTGCGCGACCAGAGTCTAAAAATCAAAGATTTCCTCATTAGAATTTTATGTTGGATTATGAAGAGAGGTCAACCTACCTTGAGCTCCTCCTGCGCAATGCTGTGCTCGCTCACATAGTGATCCGCATCGAATGGGATGCCGGTTACCAAGTTGACGCCGTTGGGCATAAGCAGAACCGTGTGCTTGAACTGCGCCACTACCTCGCCTGTAATTCAAGACAAAGCAAAGTAAATTAGTAAAGCTTCAAGAAAGAATTAATTAATACAAGGTATAATTAATCATTAATAATTAATTAATCATGATAATTAAAAATTGTCTAATAATTAATTAATTTTGATTAAGTTTTTTAATTATTAAGCCATTTTCATTTATTATTAAATAAGTTATTAATATTATTATTATTGTGGCATTGGCATGTTCAGACAGAGGCCACAAATGGGGCAACTGCTGAAGACGCCAATGCCTGGGGTTTTGCTCTGGCAAAATGTCTGGCCGCACTTAGCACCCAAATGTGTACCAAATCCGGAATTAAGTTTTGCCTTAAAGTGAATTTAGGAATCGTTATTATTCACTTTTAATAAATACATTGTAGAATAATTATTAGTTTTTATATAAAAGTTGAATAATAACCCTTATTTGTAACTTTTAAAATACAAATTGAAAAGAAAGTGTTATTTTCGATTATTTTATTTAATAATAATTGAGAATAAAGTTATTTTTCCATTTATAAATTAAAGAAAAAGGCATTTGCAAACTTTTTTTTTACAAATTGAAAATAAAATTTAAATTGCAAGAACTGTAAATCCTAAAAGAGCTTAATATTGCATAAAACTTACTCGGCTTCTCGTACAGGACCTGGAAGGGTTCAATCATCTTGTGCGAAACGCACTCGACAACGCCCATGCGGGCCTTGGTCTCCTCCTCAAAGCTGCGGATGTTGAAGGGCATGTTTCCGTACTTGGTTTTAACCTCTGCCAGCAGGGCACGGGATGCCTTCAGCTTGAGCATGTAGTTCTCTTCCGACTTCTTGTAAATGGAGACCTTTGTGTCCTTCTCGCGTCCCTTTAACAAAAAAGATACGAGGACTTAGCAAGTCTTTTCTGGACATTCAATTATTTGGGGATTCTAATCTAAGATGTTCTCAGATCTCATAATCTTGCAATCTTCGGACAACATTCGGCTGGGCTTTGGTGATCGCACGTGCCGGGCCTACAAACCAAGGTCCGCCGAACGTACGAGACGCTGTCGTGACGAACTCCGCGGCCCAACTTGGTTACCCTCAAGCGCGTGTTTCTTAATCATCGAACAATGAGATATGAAAATATTAAAGTTTCGGTTGTACTAACCACTCCCTCGCCGGTGCTGACAATTACGTCGATGGCATAGACCTCATACGTGTCGAAGGTGCACTTCTCGTGCTCCTTTCGCTGGGCCTCGCTAGGATTCTGTATGATGGTCTTCTCACCGTCGATTTTGAACTGCTTCAGCTCGTGGCTAAGCATGCCCTCGATGGGCTTGCACTTGTATGACTCGCTGATCTGTTGGACTGCATCGGTAATGGCGTAGTTCTGGAATTGTGTAAAATTATTATTATTAAATTAATTCGATTATAATCAATTGCTTGTTGAATTTTTTCGAATTGAATCACAGAAAATCGGTTTATTTCCCGCTCTGTTGGTGACGTTGGCACCACAAAAAGTTTAAAAAGAAAATCAACACTTTGGATTAATCAAACAATATGTCAATACTAATCATCTATCAAAGCAATCATTAGATAAAGACATTCATAAATAACTTATTCGCTATATACTAGTGTGGACAACTTTAAAGACCGAACATTTCTCAAAAACGAACTTGTTCAGTTCACGAAATTGACGCAATTATTATCCGCAGGCGTTGAGCTGAACTGTGCTAGAAGTTATAGCATCAGACAATCCGTTGCCTGCAGATCCTACTCAATCTAAATAGACTCTGTGAATGTGGACAACTTTAAAGACCAAACATTTCTCAAAAACGAACTTGTTCAGTTCACGAAATAGACCTTGCTGCTCTCTGCAGGCGTTGAGCTGTACTGTGCCAGAGTTTCGGCAGCAGCCAATCCGTTGCCTGCAGCAAAAGTAACCATGTGGACAGCTGGCAAAGAGCCCACAGCCCTTAATAATAGACAAGGGCAATAACCAGCTGCCACCGCTGATCTCTGAAAGTGTTGAGATGTTCAGTCGCTGGAGAATAGCGCGACAGACAATCCGTTTCTTGCATGGCACAAAGACAGGTAATGAGAAAGATGATAAACTTACATTGGCCCCGGACTTAAGCAGACGCAAGGCGGCCTGGACAGCCCAGTATGCGCCGAGGATGACATCAGCCTGGCGACCGGTGATCTTCTGGTCCGCGCTGGCACCCACCACGATTGTGTGAGCGGCCACGGCGATGAAGCCATCGATGTGGGCCCCCAAGTCGCTGTGTGGGGGAGAGGAAAAACAGAATTAGGAAGATGAAGAAGCTATAATTAAGAAAACCACTTACATTTTAACCACATCGCCGGCCTTTAACGTGTAATCGGTGTCGTTCTTCGATGGCGAGAAGTGGCAGACACAGTTGTTGACGGATAGACAGGTGGGGAAAGCGATGCCCTTCTTCAGCTCCTTCTCCTTTTTGTATACCTGTAGAGGGATTAAAGGCTTAGTCGGGCGGTTCTTAACAGCGAAAAGCAACAATTGCGACTACTGTGTCCTCAGATCTCATAATCTGTGAATCCTCGGGATTCCAATGGCGAGCACATACAGGCCGGTCGGGCACGTGGGCACTTAATCCCCACGAGCGCCTGGCAGCCACGAGGACGCCAAACCGCACGGCACATGGCTCGGATCAAAGGCGCCCCTCAATGGCGTAAAGTTTTAATCATTGGACAATAACTACAAGCAGCGGGAATCTTCCGGCCAACACTTACTTTGCCGGTCTCCTCGGTGAGTAGATTGTCGCCCTGGGTGCAGATATCCCGCACGGAAGCGTCCACCACACAGAGTCCAATAACCGCCTTCAGGGTTTCTAAAATTAAACGTAACCAAGTGTCCAGAAATAGGCGGATTTATCATCGCGTGGCGAAAGGGAAAGCGGCATTTGTGCGAGTGAATTGTGTAAGCGCCACGTAGCAGCGCGACTGGAGCCGCTTTCCCCTTCGGCGGCAAACGGGCCGGTAACTCACTGTTGACGATCTCGCCGGCCAACTTGTACTTTGTGACCACCAAATCCTCGGCGATAGTCGGCTCCTTTTCCACTTCTGCCATGGTGCACTCTCTACTGTGGCGTTTTAAAAATGGCGAATGGGAATGAAAATGCCTGAAACAAAACCACGAGGTAGTAGCAGTGTGGCCAACGTCTTTTTCCGGAAAAACGGAAGGTTTTGCTTTTAAGGTCTGGCCCCACTAGCAGGTGGCTGTATTCCGCGATCTATGCTAGGGCTGTCGAATGTTTTTAAAAATATATTAATGATCAGTTGAAAAAAAAAATTAATATATAAAGTAATTATAAAATGTAATATAAAATATAATATAAAATAATTAAATAAATCACTCGGATCCATATGGCTTGGTTATGCAATTTTGTATTGTTTTTAAATAATTTCTAATATGATTAAATTATATAATTATGTCATGATTTTCAATACAGACATTGCTAAATAATTAATATTACTGAAAAATAAAACCTTTACATATTTAGATTTCCTAAAATAAGTAAAATAAAGTTAAAAAAACTAGAAAGGTTGGCAACTTTAATGAAGGCTGCCCGAAAGTATTATTTCTTTAAAGTGCAAATAGGCATTGTAAATTATAAATAATTTAACAATAAAAGCTTATTGCTAATAGAAATAGTGCAATTATAGCAAAAGTTGGAGTATATACAAATTTATATACTTTTGGTATTTTTTTTTTCTGTTGCCGGTTGGTATAATTTAACGCTCAGCGTGGTCACATTAATGTTGTTTTTTTTTCCACATCTGCCAGTCATCTTTTTGTTGTCGCTCCGCAAATTCGCATTTAAAACAAAAAATATAGCGTAATGTCCGTACGCGTGATCAACGACGAGTCCCACTTCCAAGCGGAACTGGCGCAGGCGGGCGTGCGCCTTGTGGTCGTGGACTTCACAGCTACATGGTGCGGTCCTTGCCAGCGGATCGCTCCCATTTTCGAAATGTTCCCTAACAAGTATCCCAAGGCGATCTTCCTGAAGGTGGACGTGGACAAGTGCCAGGACACGGCCGCCGGTCAGGGCGTGTCGGCCATGCCCACGTTCATCTTCTACAGGAACAGGACCAAGATCGACCGTATCCAGGGAGCGGACATCAACGGCTTGGAAGCCAAGATCCAGGAGCACATTGGCACTGGAACCGGCGAAGAAGCGGGCGAAGACTACGGACAGGGACTGGTAGGTTAACCAGCCCACGATCTTTTCAAACTAAACTAATTCTTGAACCCTTGCCAGATGGAGCTGAACACATTCATCTCGAAGCAGGAGTGCGAGTGCCTCAACGAATCCGACGATCACAGCCTGAAGCACGCCCTTGCCTCTGCCGGCGGCTATCTGCAGTCCGACTGCGACGAGCAACTGATCATGTCCATCACCTTCAACCAGGCTGTGAAGATCCACTCGCTGAAGTTCAAGGCGCCATCGCAACTGGGTCCCAAGGATGTCAAACTATTCATTAACCAGCCGCGGACCATAGACTTTGACATGGCCGAGTCCATGACCAGTGTGCAGGATCTCAGGTGAGTTTCACTTTAATCCAAACCTAAGAACTACTACCACTAATATTTTACTTTCAGCTTGGCTGAGAAGGAACTGGAGAACGGAGTGCCCGTGAATCTGCGCTATGTGAAGTTCCAGAACGTGCAGAACATCCAGATCTTTGTGAAGAACAATCAGTCCGGCGGCGATGTGACGCAGATTGACTACATTGGCTTCATTGGCTCCCCTATTATGACCACCAAGATGAACGACTTCAAGCGGGTGGCCGGCAAGAAGGGTGAGAGCCACTAGGACAGAGGATACCCAAGGCCATTTCCCATGAAAATTTCAGCGTTGTCCCGGCAATCTTCTCTTCAACTTTCGACTTAAAACTAAGCAATGTACAACAAAAATACATAAAGAAATATAAAACAAAAATATGGATTTAACAATTGGAATATCGATTCGCTCTAGAGGCGACTGCTCTGCGACGCCTCCAGTTCCTTGGTGAGCATTTTCCAGGCTTTCTCCGCCTGCTTCTGGGTAAAGTCATGATCCCACTGCGAGCTGAATATCACATGGCTTTTGGCTACGATCTCCGGGTTGGGCACCTGGCTGGCCAGCCGTTTCCTGGCCTCCTCCTCGCTAAGGTTGTTGCGCTCGATGATCCGACGTACAGCCTCCTCGGGCGGCACAATCATGGACCACACCTCGTGACAGTTGGTCTCCCAGCCGGCGCGCAGTAGTATCGCCGCCTCCAGAACCACCACGCGCGGCACATCCGCCTGGGAACGCAGGACATCTAGTCTTCGGTTCACCTCCGCAATGAGTTCCGGCCAGACGATGCCGTTTAAGGCCTGCAGTTCCTTGGGATCGGCAAAGACCAGGGGCCCCAGCTTGGTGCGATCAATGCGGCCGTCAGGCGACAGGATTGAAACTCCGAAATGTTGCACTATCCGCTCATAGCACACCTGTCCGGGCTCGTAGACATCGTGGGCTACCTTGTCGCAGTCGATGACCTTGGCGCCCATGGAGCCCAGTCTCTCGGCCATCTTGCTCTTGCCCGAGGCAATGCCCCCTGTTAGTCCGATAATGTGGGGATGCGCTGGAAGGTGCGGCCGCTGCTCGGGTCTACGCCAGCGGCTGCCAAGCAGGTCGATGCGGGTGTTACTCGAGCTGACCTTCGTCTCGTGGATGCCGTCGTGCACATTGCTCTCAACAATGTCAATCACGAAGATCTCCAGTTGCCCTAGATTTTTCGCCTGCCGTATTTCGTTTACCTTTTGGCCGCCCCGCAGGGTTTCCGCACTAACCACAATCATATCCAGGTCGGGATCCACCTGAGTGGGTCCAAAGGGATCGTCGATGGGCACGATCTCGTACTGCAGCGTGCCGTCAATGTCCGTGAGGAACTCCCGCAGCCGGGCAATACGCTCCTCCACGGGCAAAATCAAGTCCGGCAGCGTCTTGCCTGCAGACAGCAGCGATAGCAAAGGCCATTAAGATAAGAATCTTTCGCCGACTCATCCAGTGCTTACCCTTCGTCATGGCAGCGGTCGTCACGCCCACTACCAGTCGCTTGCAGGCGCGCAAAACTGCCTGCGTGAGGAATATTTTGTGCCCCAAATGGATGCGGTCAAAGGTTCCACCCAGGACAACAGAAGGATACACTTTGGGAGCCTGCTCTGTGTCCTCGTGAACGCTCAGATCGGAGCTGGCCGTGTCCTCCAGAAAGATAGTGGGCTTGCTAATGTTAAGGTCTGCCCGCAGGCGCTCGCAAAGCTCCGGGTGGTGGGCATCTGAAAACAGAAGGTCCACGGGCTGACGAAGCTTGGGGGCTCCACAGGCTCCGGGTCGGAGAGGTGACACCAGCACTCGCAGGTCCAACTGGTTGCCCACGTAACTGCTGCTGTTTGCGTACAGCTGAGAAATAAGGCGACCCCAAACCGGAGGCGGCGGAGTGGACGTTGACCCCGCCGACACATTCAGGTGGATGTACAGGGAATTCACGTATTTCTCAATGGCACGCAGGGACTTGCCCAGGTGCTTGATATTGGACACGACCAGCAGTCCCGTGGAGGCCATACTTCTCGGTTGATTTCCAAATAAATTCTAATTCAACAATTGGTTTAACATCGTACGTAGGTAATTAGGGCTGCAAAAAAAGAAAATACTAAAAATACTCCTTCCTTAAAACGGTTGCGAATCCGGCAATGCATTTTTTTTCAAATATACAAATTATTTTTTATTTCTTGGTGAGGAGACACGTATTTTCAATAATTAAGTTGTCTACCTTTTAAATCATGTAGATTCAATTATTATACTATTATATTTGATTTGCTAATTTGAAGGTGAATAAGCCATTTCCGACCCTATAAAGTATCTGTATTCTTGATTAGCATCAACAGCCAAGTCGATCTAGCTATATCCGCCAGTCCGTCTGAAAGTATATGTATTCTTGATTAGCATCAACAGCCAAGTCGATCTAGCCATTTCCGCCAGTCAGTATGAAATTATTTAGAAAAAAAACACACGTGTTTTTTAATATATGTTCGCCTACTTTACGGACATTGTTTTAAAAATGTTTTTACTAAAAAAATTTATTAAGAAAAAATAAAAAGTTTTTTGCTGTCATTGTTGGTAAAAAAAAATCGTTTGAATTTTCCATGTAAAATATTCAATATCTTTTTAAAATGCGACCAGTGTTTTACGCGTTAGCACGTTTCGCAACACCACTTTGCCTAGCGCGTCACTGCGCATTTGCCGCCAGTTGGCATCCCCAAACGACGAATATGGGAGAAAAGAGAATCCGCAGTCGGAAGAAACACGAGGGAAGGAATCGTCATTATTTTTGAAAGCCAGCTTTTCGTTACAAAATGTGTTCTCTCAGCAGCCGAAAATAATTCGGATTGATTTAATTCGTTAAGGCGCCTACAGTTATGTTCAGATTGCCAACAAATCGCACTCCGGAGCCGTCGACAGAGCCAGAAAAAGAGTGTTTCCGTGTGCGTTAGTGTGCGTGCGTGTGTCGGTCCGCGAACACAGTCGGTGTGCAAAGCGAGGGGCAAAAGCAGAGAGAGAGAGAGAGCCAGGAGAGTGAACGCGGGCAACGAACGGCGTGTGAAGGACGTGTCGCGGTCGCGGGCGGTGCAGAAGGAGCGGATCTGAGCGGATCGCCGATGCCCAGCAGCTAGCCAGAACTACAGCCAGCGGAACGGCCACGGCCAACCTCCATATCCTCAATCAGCGGCGCCAACACCCCCACCCACCAAGATTCCACCACAAATCCCCGCCACCAGCGGCAGCAGGAGCATCGCCATGCCCGTGTCGGTGGCCGTGTGCGAAACGGCGAATGTCGTCAATGCCGCCCTGCGAGAATCGCTCGGGGTTTCTGTCGGCGTCGGGAGCGGCGGCGGAGCGGCCAGGGCGGCGGCTGCTGCTGACGAGGCCAAAACCGGCGACGATTCCGGCAATCTTCAGAGCCACATTGTGGCAAATGCTAAGCGCATTTTGATGGCTAAAATCGAGTATGAGGAGGTGCCAAACTACCACGAATCGGTGCTGGAGAACCTCAAATCGAAGTACATTGTCATCAAGCCAAGCAATCCCGGCGCCACCAACTGCAACGGCTTCGGCAGCGCCAACAAAAACAACGCTGGCAAAGTTGTGGGCGCAAATGGACATGGTGAGTATTCAAGAAGAAGAGAAGGTGAAGAGAGAAAAGGAGAAGAAGTAGGAACTGCAGAGAGAGGTTGCTGTAGCAAAAGTTGCTTTTCTTCGCCTCCGTCTTGTGTGTTTCTTCTTTGTGTCGCAATGCTGTATTCGCGAAATTTTCCATGTGTCTTATGCTGATCCCTGTTTATTATTATTATTTTTATTTATTATTTTTTTTTTTTATTTATTATTTTTTTTTTTTTTCAAATTTCCAAAAATCACGTGTGTTGTTTTTCCGCCAAACATTAAATTTTTTTTTTCTTGTCCGCCTGCAGTATGCCGACAGCAGCAGCGCAGTCGGCGTAAGCAGCATACCTGTACTTTTCGTGCGTGTGTGAGTTCGAGTGATTGCGCTTGGGTGGTGTACGTGTAAACAGAATGCAAAGGAACACGAAAAAGCAAAACAAGTACAACTCGTAAAGAGTGAGCTGGAGAGGAGAGAGGTGGCAACAACAACTTTCAAGTTCTGATTCACAGAAGTTTGGAAACACAGAACACAGTGGCGGAAAAAAAACGTGCTGCCGCTGCTTCGGCGGCAAAAGACAAAAAGCACGAGGCCCCCCTCATAGTTCCGTCTCTTTTCGCCGCACACATGGCCACAGGGGTATTGCGCCAGCGGTATTTTATTAGCTTTGTTGTTCCCTTTTTATTTTTTATTTTCTTTTATATTCGGTAAATGCGTCGCAATCATCTTGCGCTGCGTGTGAATGGGGGCGTGAGGAGGGAAAACAAAAGGCAAGGCGATTGCAGGCGTGATTCACACCCACAGTCGCGGCCGGCGAAGCAGGAAGTGGACACACACGAGACAAAGCCAAGACAAGGCGGCAGACGCTGTAACAAGATGTGGTCGGTCTGGTCTGGTCAATGCCTCGAAAACAATTACAAAAGGGAGCTGGAATTGAAGCGCCTACAACAACCACTGTTAGGTCGCGCCAAAAATTCAGTTGGCAACACTCTGCTGCCCCATGTGCTATAGGTGCGAGCGGGACGGACATACAGACTGCGTCGGCGCATTGTCTGCCTTGTTTTGCTTGCCACTCGCCATCTCGCTCGCTCCCTCTGTCGCTGTTATCAGACACACACAGGTGAGGCTCTGTGTGTGTGTGTGCGAGTGTGTGTCAGCAGTTTCCACAGCGAGCAGCGCTAGCTGGTTTTATTTTAGTAGCCAAGCACAGCACACATAGCGAGGAGCGAGCGAGAAAATCTAGGAACGGAGAACGGTCTCCACACTCAATGCATTATGACTGTGATAATTGTGGACGGGTTCGCCCTGTGGCTGCTCTACAAACTGCTCCTCGCGCCCTGCATCCACTTTCTGAGGCACGTGCTCATCCTGGCCTTCCATCATTTCTCTCCATTCACAGACAGTACCAACGGCGCGGGGACTCGCAAGGAGCACCCCAATCACAGCCACAACCACGGACCACATGCCCATCCAAATGCGACTGCGACTGCGAATCCGAATCCCAACGAACTGCCTAAGCCGAAGCGTGTCCTATATCCGCGCGAGAACATTCGCATCGGATGGAAGCAATCGGAGCGCAAGTGGCAGGTCGGTTCTGGCATGATCAATGTGGGCAACACCTGCTACCTCAACTCGACGCTGCAGGCGCTCCTCCACATCCCGGCGCTGGCCAATTGGCTGGTATCGGAGCAGGCCCATGTGGATAACTGCATGGTGGCCGAGTCTGGCGGCTGTTGCATCGTCTGCGCCATGGCCAAGACGCTCCAGGCCACCCAGGGCAATCAGACTGCTGTGCGGCCTTTTCACATCTATTCTAAGCTGAAGCAGATTTGCAAGCACATGGTCGTCGGTAGGCAGGAGGATGCGCATGAGTTCCTTCGCTTCCTTGTCGAGGCCATGGAACGGGCCTACCTGATGCGCTTCCGCAATTACAAGGAGCTGGATCAGCTGGTGAAGGAGACCACGCCGCTGGGGCAGATCTTTGGCGGCTACCTACGCAGCGAGGTTCGCTGCCTTAGCTGCAATCACGTGTCCATCACGTTCCAGCACTTCCAGGATCTTCTGCTCGACATCCGGAAGGCAGACACGCTGGAGGAGGCCTTCGAGGGTCACTTTTCGCGTGAGCGACTCGAGGATATGGGCTACAAGTGCGAGGGATGCAAGAAGAAGGTGAGTCAGCGTTTAATCAATGTGTTTTGGCTTTATTCACATAAGCGCATCCTTTTGCAGGTATCGGCCACCAAGCAATTCACCTTGGAGAGGGCACCCATCACGCTGTGCATCCAGCTGAAGCGCTTCTCCATGATGGGCAACAAGCTAACCAAGCAAATCACCTTTAAGCCACGTATCGATCTGAGCAAATTCGCTGCACGTTCGGCGGCGGCGCAAGCCCAACCGCTTACATACCGCCTCGTCTCGATGGTCACCCATTTGGGGGTGTCGCAGCACTGTGGCCACTACACGGCAATCGGCTCCACGGAGGCGGGCAGCTACTACAACTTCGATGACAGCTATGTGCGGCCCATTGCCATGCAAAGCGTGTGCAACACGAATGCCTATATTATGTTCTACGAACTGGACCTCTCGCAGGTCTCCAGTCCGTCGGTGGCCGGTCGGGGAAATGGCTTGCGTCTCGTCAATGGCCACAGCCCGCTGCCAGTGCCAGCTACAGTATCCTCCTCGCCCACCCGCTTTATTGGCCCCCAGCTTCCGCCTGGCGGTATCAATGGATATAGCAATGGTCAGAATGCACAGAAAACGGCCATTCAGTTCAAGCAGCACCAGAACGGTCTCCAGCTGGGTACCGGAAAGTTTCAAGACTCTGCAAAGTCTCCACTGGCTGGCACTCACATTAAAAACGAAGCTGTTCCAGCAGCTCCCACTGCAAATGGTAACAAAAGTTCCTCCTTCATCAGCACCACCACCAGCAGCAGCAGCAACCACAAATCATTGAATCAGCAACACTACCTGCCAATATCCTCGGACGATGATGACGACAGCGAGGATGATAGCAAGGCCAGTCGGTCAACAAACCAGTTGCCGAGCATGCCCAAGATGATGGAGGATAGCCCGGAGAAGCCAAAGTCGCCGGTGAAGGTCCAAGTGAAGATAAGCCCCGTCAAGACGCCCCTTAAGAGCCTAGTGCCCTACGAATCAGCTTCGGAGGAGGAGGATAACCCGCTGCCTCGCAAGCGACGAAGTGACTGCGATTCGAGTGATTCAGACCCGGAATCGGGATCGGTATCGGGGCCACCGGTCAATGGTCACAGCAAGACCAATGGCACGGCCACTGGTCTCACGAATGGCTGCTCAGCGGTGGCGGCGTCATCGGTTCACGTTAACAGCAGCAAACAAAAGACTGACGCCATAGACGAGATCTTCAAGAGCTTGAGCAAGCACAGGTCCGCTGACAGCGAAGACGACGACGATGGGGATGATGAGGAGGCGGCGGCAGTAGCGTTGCCGAGCAGCCAGCTCACCAACGGTTGGCATCCGCAAAAGAAATCCCAGTCACAAAACAGAGCACCACCATCCCCCAAGACGCCGCCTTCGCCGGCGGTCATCAAGTCGAAAACGGGCATCTGGAAGATAACCCGCAATGATGATGATGATGATGATGAAGATGATGACGAGAAGGCGGCCCAAATCCAGTCTCCTACCAAGAGCCATCGGAATCCGTTCGCCAGCAGCAAACCCCCACCCTCCGCAGCAGACTCGCCAGTAACGCCTGGAGCAAAGCGTCAGAAGCTGCTCAACGGTAGCGCGGTTAAGACGCAGCAGCAGCCCATGGTGAGGATAGGAAATGGCTACCAAAGCGAGGCCACAGCGAATGGCGGCGGCACGATTAACGAGCTGCTGAAGCAAACGCATCGGGGATACGGCTCCTCGGTGCTCAGCTGGAACGGCAAGCCCGCGGAGCTGGAGAAAGAGGTTAGTTGAGGAGTGGAAACAGGTTTACACCTAGATTTTATAGAATTCCTTTATGCGTAGAGTAAGGCACTAATATTTGAAGCGCGTAAATATTATTCTAACTATTTAACTGTCTGGAATTGCCACTAACATTTTGGTTCTTTGTCCGTCTTTGTTCTTGGCTAAACAACTACTTTCTTTTTATTTTCCTCTAAAAACTCTCTGATATTTCACTCGCTTTATTAACTGCATGAAATGCGTGATGAATTGATTTACTAAAACGAAACTTGTTTGTAATTTGCATTTATTTCCACATTATCCCCCATTCATTTAGCCTTTTGAGTTGGTTTGTGCGAAACGGATAGCTGGTCACGGCAGTGTGGATGGCAGCGATATCGTCGCGGAGAAGAGCTCGGCGGCAGTCAACAACAGTGGCCAGGCCAGTGGTGGTGGAGACTCGGCCACAATTGCAGATGCAGGAGCAGCAGCAGTAGTGGACGCACTCGATCCGGATCGTCTCAAGGACGGCCGGTAAAAGGCAGTGGCAGTGAAGGCATGACGCTTTTTTGCATTCCCCCACAATAGAAACGATACGATTACGAATAGTCTGTGATTACGTCCGTTGAGAGGGTTCCCCGTCCCCTGGACGCCGTTCGCGCCAAGCGTTAAGAGTGTAAAAAGAAGGAGTTGCAAAAGTCATTGCGAGTGGGAGATAGAGATGGCTAGGTAATCCGCAACCGCCGAGTGTGCCAATTAAAAGCCTTTAGATTTGACTGCTGGCCGGCCGTGTTCTTTCGATTTTCCACCGCTTCTTGATTGATGCGCCATTAATTCAGCCGAGCTGTGTTACCGTTTTGCCAGCCAGATAACCGTGTCACCGTGAACCGTAAACCGTAAGCCACTCACCCATTTTCGTACCAAATAATATGCATTCCTCCACCTCATTTGCATAAACTTGCGCCTGGGTTCAACCTCGAGTTTAATTTTTGTATTTTTTATTTTCTTTAGCTACTGGTGGAGGCGCGGGAGCAGCGGCAGCGGGACCAGGACGATGACGAGGAGAACGAAATGGACCGCGGACGGCAGCGGAAAGTCAAGTCTGGAGGATCGGCCAAGGGCAGCAATAGCAGCAACAGCACGCCCGGCTATAATCCATTCCAGGAGTACGAGGGCCAGAAGAGATGGCACAAGAATGGCGGAAGCGGTGGTGGTGGCTTTCCGCGTTCTTACAACCAAAACTTTCGCCAGAACTTCCAGCAGCGCCACAAGTTCAAGTTCAATCGTTTTGGGGGACAGGGCAGCGCCAAGTTCCAGCAGCGAGCCCTGCAGCGTCACCTGGCCGCCGGCGGTGGCTTCACCCGACGCCCACATCCGACGGGACAGCAACAGCAGCAGCAGCAATCCTAACTGGATAAGGATAGACCATTTGGACTTGGACTTGGATTTGGACTAGCGACTGCGGCATGTGCATTTGTTATGGGATTTCGATTTCGCAAGAGTTTTGTAACCGTTTTTTAACTGCTTATGAACATATTAGAAGTAGGAATTAGGCTTAGAAACAAGTAAGCTATAAGCTAGAGCATAACTGTTGCCCCCAAACCCAACACTACCACATAATAACCACGCCTAGATCCTAAGCCTATGATTATGTTGTAAGAGAGGAATAGTGCGAAAGGATTACGTTAGCGTTGGCACCCCTCTAATTGTATCATTTTCAAAAAATGTTACCCCGCTAAAAACAGCGCAACATGAAAATAAAGCAACCCATTTTATTTGTAAGATTCTCAACTAAAGCCCGGAAAAACCTGTTGTACATAGAATTCAAGCCCATGAAAAAAAAAAAAAAAAAACAATTAATTGTAGTTATAGCAACCCCCTTTTATTTATAGAATTTTACGGAAAAGCGGCGAGAAGCAGCCAATTGCCAATATGTTAACCCGCAAAAATAAAGCATGCTCGATGTATATGATATATATATGTACTGTGGATGCGGCGTGTTTAGAAAAATGATTGTACAAGCCAGGAATTAAACCGTTTATTTGATCCACACTCTAGAGTAATAGTAAATAAACCGTTAAACAAACTACAACGATAACTACTGATGCTAAACTTAGTCGCCCCCTCCGCCGTTCCGTTTGCGCCGCAGCTCCTTCTTGTTGATCATCCTGCCCTTGCGATACTTTTGCTGCTCCTTGCCAAACTTGAGGCGCTTCCGCTGGTGCTTGGGCACGCTTTTGATGGTGTTATTGCGATCCCGCTTGGCCTTCTTCTGGTTGACCTTCTTGTCCAGTCGCTCCTTCAGCTTGAACACCTTGCTCTTGTGCATCTTCTTTAGCGTCTTGGTTTTCATAATGCGATCCAGGTCCTTTTTGCTCTTGATGTCCGTGTCGGTCGTGGGATTGGTCTTCTTGGACTTTGGCTCATCAGCGTCTTCCTCCGCCTGCTGCTTCTTGCGTTTGCGGGCATTGGGATCGAAGTCCATGCCGGGTATACGGTCGGGCCGTGCTGTGTCCTCGTCCTCGCTCGCCGCCTGCTCCTCTTCATCGGCCTCGCTGTCCTCGGCTGTGTTGGCGCCCAGCATGTTGCGCTGCGCCGCCAGGTCATTGGTGGTTAACTCTACGATCTTGACCTGAACCTCCTCGTCCTCGTAGGTCTCCTGCTGGCCCTCCTCCTTCTTGTCGTCTTCGGTGAGCTCGCGCAGTGGCTCGTACGACTTCTTGAGGTGCTTGAAGCCATCTTTCACCTCTTGACGGATTCGTTTACGCTCCTCCTTGAGGTTTTTCTCCAAATCCGCCTTGGCCCGCGATCGCCGCTCATTTTTTCGCTTCCGGAAGCCAGTGAGGA
The DNA here is from genome assembly GCA_018904815.1 of Drosophila ogumai. Lineage (NCBI taxonomy): Eukaryota > Metazoa > Arthropoda > Insecta > Diptera > Drosophilidae > Drosophila > Drosophila ogumai. Next base: position 5,164 of record JAEIIJ010011709.1, on the reverse strand, counting down.
ACTCTCTGCGGGGGGTGTTTGGGCATGGAGGAGTTAGTAATTTGGCTGGATGTGGACTGATCCACTTACATGCGCTTCTTGTCGTCAAAGACGACTTCAGTCTTCTGCTTCGGAGCCTTTTTCCTGGTCATTTTGGATTATTTGAAGTTTTGCGATTTGTTTACCAGCAACATGTGCGGATATAGTGTGGCCGTTTGCTATTCCGTCAAATATACCATACTTTTACCTTACCGTACTAAATGCCATACTTTTTGAGAAAAATCGTTGATTTACCCATTTTTTCCCCCTGTTTTACATTATTTTCAATAATACAATTCTCAAGTCATTTTTTCTGTTTTATTTTTCCGTATAAAAATGTACTAGAAACATGATATAAAGCACACTTCATAAAAATAACAAAATTAATTAATAAAAAAAAAAATTATCTACAAATAAAAACATCCAAGTAAGGTATATTATATTTTTGTAATATATTTTTAATTTGTATATTCAAATCAAAAATAAAATTTAATGTAAATTGAATTACAAATTGCATTATAATTTTTACAAAATAATTTTCTGCAAGTGTGGTAATTCTGATTTCCCAAGAAAAGATTATATATTATATTTTTTTTAGTTATTTTTATTTTGTGTTATCCAACCATAATCAAAATTAATGTTACTTCACATAATAATTACATAAAACATAATTTTCCATGCATAACAATCTCCAAGTGGGGCAAGTGTGGAAGTACAGATTTCCCGAGGGATTCTTTATGTATTCATTTTTTAATTTGTAAAACCCAATCAATAATTGAATTAAACGTAATTTCAAATACAAATAATGAACAACGATTTCCAAGGGAAGACGCTGTGAAACTTTAGATTTCCTAACATAATTTGTATATTATATTTTTGTAATATATTTTTAATATTTAGTATATTCCAAACAATAATCAAATGAAATGTAATTTCAATTACCTGTATTCTATGATTTTTAACATTTCAAATCGCATTTCGTATATATATCACATGATTATAAGTTCAAGTTCAACAAGTTCTTCTAAAGAAGCATTAACATTACACAATTGTAAGACTATTTCTAGGGAACTTCGTACAACGCTAACGTCTATATCTAAACTATATATATATAACGATATATTCGGTTGCCATATGTATCTGGTATTTGTTCCGTAACTGATATATTGTTCCATCTCGCGATGCTTTCGTTCACTCATCATCGTAGTCCAACGCAAACAGTTTTTTGCGGCGGAAGGAGGAGGTGTCCAGAATCTTGGGCGACGATGGTCGAAAAGATGGACTCTCGAAGTCCGGCATCTGGACCCTCTTGCCCAGCGAATCCATACTGAAAGGAAGGATAATGTCATCAGCTTGTTATTCGGGCAGCTAAACTAAGATACTCACTTCTTCTTTTGCAATTCGAGTCGGGATTTGTTGTGGTTCAACGGCGTGGAGTTGATGGCCAACGGGGTGCCGTGCTGGGACAGCTCGAGGGGGTCCTCGCCGGATAGGAAATGCGAGGCAAAGCAATCTCGATTGGCAATGGGCGTGGAGCCCACCAGCGTTAGTTCACCTGGGGGCGCTCTTGGCTTCGATGTGGGAGTTGGCGAGGACGGGGCTATGTTGATGCTAGGTTTCGGCGGGGCGATGGGCTTGTACAGATGCAGGACCTCCAAAAAGTAGAAGAGATAACGGAAGGCGGTCGTCTTCCAATTGCACATTTTACCCCAGACCTTGCGACGGGATCGACGAATACTTCGCGACTGCAAAAATTAAGTAGGATGAGTTTAAGGGAAGTTCAAGGTGTGCATGTAAGGATATCCTACCAGATGACCGAGGGTCAGCAGAGACTGGCGCTTCTGCTGCATGCGCTGCAGCCTGGGATGCAAGAGCAGTTGATCTGCCGTGGGCCTCTGCCTTGGATCCGGCATCATCATGGACTTGATCACTGTCTGCAGTTCCAAGGATATTTCTAAAAAGGAAAGGGAAATATTAATAGCTGCAATAAAGATCGTCTCGCATACACACGCACTGTTAATGAACTCCTCGGGCAGGATTCCTTGACGCAATTCGTGCCACAGCGGTCCATTAGCTGGCAGATCCATGTAGCAGGCCAGCTCCAGCATGGCAATGCCCAAACTGAAGATATCCGCCGCCTTGGAGAAGTGGCCCTGCAGAATCTCCGGCGCCATGTAGCGAGAGTCACCTTCGGTGGCATGCCGGCTGTTGGACCTGTCCAAATCGAAGACCAGCCCAAAGTCCGCCAGCTTGCAGGTCTCGTCATCCTCGCCAATCAGCACGTTATCCAGTTTGATGTCCAGGTGGATGAGATTACGGTCGTGCAGGGACTTCAAGCCCCGCAGCAGGTCCAGCAGGATGTGCCAGATACGCTCCTCGGGTATCCGTTGGCAACGCAGCAGATACTGCTCCAGACTCTCGCGGCACAGTTCCATTTGCATGAAAAGCCGGTCGTACTGCTCCCAGGCGCGAATGAAGCGGATGCAGTTCTCGTGACCGGAGAACTCCTCGTAGCGGCGAACTTCCTCCAGCCGCTCGGCCCTGTACTGTTCCCCGCGGAACAGCTGTTTGGAGATCTTGACGGCGTACAGTCGGCCATCAGAGCGATCGCGCACCTGGAAGACTTCGCCGAAGGAGCCTTCGCCCAGCTTGGCCAGCCGCTGAAAGCACTGCTCAAAGTGGCTTCGGTCACTCCAATCGGCCGACGCGGGCGAGGACGGCAGAATGCTGGCATCGGGACACTCCGGGCCTCGGAAGGAGATGGCGTGGGCGATTTGCGAGCTGTTGGCGCTGCAGGATCCCAGCGACTGGCTGCGGTTTAGATTGTTGTTGTCCGCCGGCAGGAAGCACCTGTAACGCTTGTTCTTCGGCGGCCGGAAGCGGTTGCTGTTCTCGCCATTGTGCTTGCTGGCTTGGGTCTGAATTTGCTGTTTGTGCCTGTGCTTATCGTCGTGCAATTCCGGGAGCGGTAAGCGATGCTTTTCCATTTTCAATTTTCCAATTTCAATGAGTGTGTGCGCAGTGAGACCATATCGGACAAAGGGCGAAATGCCAGACTCCCCTGGCGACAATAAGACGCCGGTGAGATGAGATTGCCTGCTAATAAATGTCCAAAAAACAAGAATTAACTGTGATTTGTTATTTAGAATTACAAAAGTTGGTCAATTTAATCATGAAAACTTCTTAATCCCTGAAATCGGATTGCTTTTGATCGTAATTTGGAATATCGTAAACAAGAGATGGCAAGGTTGAAATGCTAATTATATTAATGTCTAAAAATAAGTGTATTGTTATTGTAACAAAATAAATATTACGATATGATGAATTCCACGCTTTTAATTATTTTTAGCTAGAAATAACTCTAGAGAAAAAGGAAAACAATATAAGCTTGTGGGACCAGATCTAAAGTTTTTTGTATTTACGATATAATTCAAATATTTTAGTATATACCAACTAATACCAAAGTGGCATCTAATTGGCGCTTCAAGCGTGGCCACACTGAGTTTATTAACAAAAAAAAAAAACAAATTATTAGCAAAATGGTTAGCAGAAACATAGAAAGGTAAATATTACGGAAAATTCGAACCGCCTACTTGGCTGAGTGAGATTGCGCAACGCCCTCGAGCTCTGCTCTACAGCAGTGCAGCTCCGGATCTTGGCGTGCACCTTTCCCGGTTATGCAATTTGCTTTATTTATCTTCTGCGCCGGACAATGGCTTCTGTGGCGGCCCCAACTGCAGTGCGGCATAATCTCCAGCTTGACCTTAACCTTGGACTGCCTGCTCCAACGGAGATAAAGCCCTGAGCAGTGATTGATGTCCCCAAATCTTTGACCTTTCCAGCACGAGTAAAGTGCCGACTTTTCATGTCATCCGGGAGGTGTACGACAGCTCCAATGCCCACGAGCGGTTCGAGGCCGAGCTGGACAAGGCGCTGGAAAAGAAGGTGGACTTTATCATAATCGAGCCGCCGCGCCTGGGCGATGAAACTGGTGAGGACTCTCAGCTTTAATTCGCTCTCTTGGAGTACTTCATCCAAAGTTTCTTGGTTTAGGGCGCTGGATTTGGGTGGGCAATTGCCTGCACAAGACAGCCGTGGCCACTGGCGTGGTGTCCCTGGTAGCCAGCCTGCTGTGGCGCGATCGTCCTGTCATTGCGGCACCCGCCTGCGCCTTGTCGCTGTTCTGCAGCGGGCTCTACACGGTTTCCTGGAATTATGATCCTTGCTGTCAATATCAGGTGAAGAGAGTCCTTCTTCGTACATGCATCCCAATCAACAACTATTCCTTTCCAGGTGGAGAACAACGAGACCGTGCTGGAGCAGCTGCCTCTGACGGATGTCTCCTCGCCTGTGATCCTCGGCTACTCGCCCAACTGCAAAACCAAATACTTGCATCGCGGCGTCACCTTCCTCTCGGCAGCCCTGTGCGCCTGGCAAATCTGGCGGTCATACAAGTAGGAGGAGGCCTGGCAGTCCAATATCCAAGCAATCCATGCAATCCAAAACCCGAGAACGGCAGCTGCAGCCGAAGAGGAAGCGATAGCGGAAGCCTCATACGTAATAAGTGTAGATTATAGGCACTAAGCGAATGCATTTCTTTAAGAATTTCGATTTTCAAACGATTTTCAAACGATTTTAGCTCATGTCTGTCATGTTGTGAAGTTTTTGAAATGGTAACGAGTCCCAGCTTCCGTCGTCCCGCGTCCATGTCAGTGTGTGTCCTGCATGTTCTCCTAACTTATTACGGTTCGATGGTGGCCTGCATTAGTCCTAAGGTGGAGCAGGGTCTAGTCACTGTTCCCGGAGCTGGCTGGCACTGTAAATTAAGCAAACGTCAACTTCTGTGTATAATAGAAATCCCATTTATGATTGTTATTTAGAGTCTAGTTGAAGATACAAATATCAGAAAGCGAAGGGGGAAAGAAAAATAAACGCAATGCGAATGTGTAAATTCCGTCTTTGGGCAAAGAGAATGTGATAAGAGAGCATTACTGGGATCGGTTTTATGGCAATGTTGCGCACGTCATGCGGGCGATCTTACGCTCTCTTCTTTTTCCTTGTTCTCGGCTCAGTCGCTATATGCAGGCTGTAACGCTTGGTCATAGAGCCCAGTGGCGCTACCTAGCAGTGGATTGGTGGGCAGTCA
>JAEIIJ010011706.1:0-32762 GCA_018904815.1 Drosophila ogumai | reverse complement strand
GTATGGGTCTTACCACCGCTGTGTAAAGCCATATTATTATCCTGGGGTGGATGCCCCAGTCAACTAGACAGAGCCAAAATCCACTTGGTACCCATACAACCCTCTCTCTAGCCAAAGGGTAACCAAAATACCCATGTAATTAGCGCCCATTCCCTCGATGACGGGACATTGCTCAAACGTGCATGAAAGCGGCTTTCACTTAGCTCCTGGCTTGCTCCTGCTGACTCCTTTATCGCATCCCTCCTTTTTCCAGAGACAGCCACCGCAGCAGCCGCTGCTGCCGCCGCCGCCGCTGCTGCTGCAGCCGCAGCTGCCTACTGCAGCGATGTCTCCTCCGGCCAGCATTTTCCGCACCACACGAAGATCGAGCATGCGGACTCCACCACGACGGCAGCCCAGCAGCAGCAACAGCAGCAGCAGCAACAACAGCAGCAGCAGCAACAGCAACAACAGCAGCAACAGCATCATCATCATCAGCAACAGCAGCAGCTTCAACAGCAGCAACTGCAACACGCCGCTGCACTGCATCCGCATCACCATCACCATCCCGGACACCACCACCAGCAGGCAGCAGCCGAGCAGCACTTGACCCACCTGACACCCTTGCATGCCGCCTCCGCCTTTAAGTTTAGCCACACGGCGGTCATATCCAGCTCGGCGGTATACGCCACGCCCTCGCACTACGCCCACCAACAACAGACGCAAACTCAGTCCGTCTACCGGGAGCTCTCACCCAGCTCCGTGGCGGCAGCAGTGAGCGATGCAGATTTAAAGTACGACAGCAGTCCCTACAACGCCACCATCTCGTCCACCTATCCCACGGCCCTGCGACCCAATGTAGTGGACTCCACCACTTCCAGCGATGCGGAGCTGCGCCTGGATCAGTTCTATGCCAGCAACGGAATCTCCACCAGCAGCAATGGCCAAACGATCAGCCAGCGACGAGGGTCACTGCAGCTATGGCAGTTTCTGGTGGCCCTTCTTGACGAGCCGACAACCAGGTGAGGTCCCTGAGGCAACCTTTTTCCTCTTCTAACTTTTGAGTCTTCTCCTTTACCAGTGCCAGCTGCATTGCCTGGACTGGCCGAGGCATGGAGTTCAAGCTGATCGAACCGGAGGAAGTGGCCCGGCGTTGGGGTCTCCAGAAGAACCGGCCGGCCATGAACTACGACAAGCTTTCCCGCAGTCTCCGCTACTACTACGAGAAGGGCATCATGCAGAAGGTGAACGGTGAGCGGTATGTCTACCGATTCGTCTGCGATCCGGATGCCTTGTTCAACATGGCCTATGGCCACCTGACCACTGGATCCACCGGTGGCAAGGGTGACCAACATCAGCACCAGCAATTGACGCTTTCGCTGGCCAAGACGCCGCCAACTTCGGGCGACTCGCAGACGCATTCGCCGCGTGTGGCCAAGTCGGATTATTACGATACCGCCGGATTGCATAAATATTAGCCATAGTTGTCATATATGTGGGCGGAGCGTGGGAATGCGGCCGAGTGGGCGTGGCCGGGTCCCCTGTACATTGTGTAATCTAGTTGCGTGTGTGTATGTTTGAATTTGGAACGAAGTTTTCGCCACGATGAGCTGCGTGAGGAGCCTACATATTTATTGATTCCAAAGGTCGTCGCCGCTGGGCTCATCAAAGCGGATATACATACACGTCGGGTACTGTAAGATATTACATATATATAGCACGCCTACATAACATATATAAATCTGTGTATATACAACTTAAAAAGGGGGTTGCCTGCGAAATACCTAAGGGATTTGAAATCAATGCAAAAAGGTGTTCAAAAATAATCAAGATATGATTTAGTCACAATTTTTTGCATACTTTAAGGCACCTTTCAAGGTGATTTCAACTCCCTAGAGATTTCACTGGCCATCCCTGATAGAAGAGAACATAAACAGGGTGTCTCCCACTAATCGTAGTCTGCGTTGAGGTTGAGTTACTTAAAAAATAAACTATTAAGCCCCGATTTCGTTTTCAAAACCAATTGAAAAACTTTCAGAGATTTTGGATTGGTTTCGGAAACGAGAACAGGGTCATATGAAACGTTTCTGTTCGTTAAAGTGGCAGCTGTGTGTTTTTCACTCCTCCTTCTTTTTCTTCTTCTTGGGCTTGTCATCCTGGTCGGAGTCCTGGCTGCTGCTGTTGCTCGAGTCATTGGCACTGCTGCTGCTGCTCTCCTGCTTCCGCTTCTCGGGCGTCTTCTTGGCCAGCTTCTCAATGTACTGCTTCAGCTTGTCCGGCTGCGGGCTGTAGGCCCAGTGGATGAGCTGCAGGTGCAGTTCAGTAGGTGCTCCGGTCTCGGCATCGAAAAGCTTGGCCTCCTCGCTCTTGATCTGCTCCAGCAGCTTGGCCAGCTGACGATTGCGGACAATGTCCCAGCTGGTGCTCTCGTCCTCCTTGGGGAACATCGTGCGCAGGTGCTTGTAGTTGCCCTTGGCCTTTGAGCCGCCATAGGCTTCAAGGAACTCCTTAACCAGTGAATCGTCCTTGGGCTCTGGCAGCTTGGTTATGACTGTCACGGGCAAGTAGGCGCGATTGTCTTTGATACGGTTCTCGGCCTCAAACTTTTCTAGGAAATCCTCCAGCAACTGCACGGCCTCCTTGATGGCATTGATCTTGTCCTCATTTTTGGTGCCGGACAGGACGCGCTTGGAGCTGCCAATTAAACCCTTGATGGCCAGTCTCTGGTAGTCCGGATCGCGCTCTGCCAAGATGCTGCAAATGCGACGAGATGCATATATTTATATAAATATTTTGGATACAGGCCGGCTGAGGAATGTGCGGATGATATAAACAAGTATGTAAATATTAGGGTGGACCAGGGGAGTGATGAATAAACAATGATAATGATGGAATCTAACACGAAATTCGTGATTTTGTGTTGAGTTATATTTTGAATATAATTTTGAATTGATTTTTATATTTGAAAAATAAAAATAATGATTATTTACTGTCCCAGAAATAGAGGTCTTTAGCTATAGATATCTCAAACTATTTTCAGTTGTCTACTTTTAGATATGTTTGCTAATTCCCGAAAATTAAGACAATATTAAGATAAAGAGGGCCTCATTTTCAACAAGATCGTTTAAGTTATTTAGCATCTCTTTATAGTTAATATCAATACATGACGTAGTCCACCAAAAGTTGATTGAGTTTTAGGCATTATAATAAATCGATCCACCCTAGTATACTTCCCTATACACTCGTTCACACACAGAACAGCCAAAGAGCACAACGCTCGCTCTATCAACTAATGAGACTTCCGAGTTCGACACTCTAAAACTATGCCATGACATCATTTGACGTCGTCGCTGGCCGCCTGGTCTGAAGGTCTCCCTCCGGCCCATTAGCATGCCCGCTAGGATGACCTGGTCTCGCTTACCTCAGCGTCGCCTCCGCAGCCGCCTTGTCTTTGAAGCCCAAACCGGGCACCGTCTCCACCTTGTCCTCGCTGTCGGTCTTGGCATTCTTATTAGAAGCTCCGCCGCCGTTCTCCTCCAGCCATTTCTCAAAGACACCAATGGCCTCGTTGATGTTCTTCAGCTTCTCCTCCGCCTTGGTCACTACAACAGAAAATTCAGGATAACATATACATATATAAGATCTTGGCCAGAAATCCTTACTCGAAAGCACCCTCTTGGCCCTGCCCAGCAGGCCGCGCACTGTGAGTTTGCGATACTGCATGTCATGGCTCTCCAGCAGCTTCAGCGTCTCCAGCGCCTTCTCCATATCCTTGAAACCGAACTTGGACTCGCCCTCCGACATGATGGCTCCTTTGGTTGATTTAATACTTGGTTATCTTCCCCCGATGGATAATTAGCGTCCGCTGTGTGCGAGCGCCAGACTACGACTGAATTTTGGTAGTCGGATTCGCGGTCTCAATGGCGGACCAGAGTCGCCTTCGCTAGAGGAAACCCAGAGAAGAGCACCGCTGAGCGGCACTGAGCACTGCTGAGCAGGCCCAATTAGATAAGCAACACAAAATAACTGGGTGACGACGACGACTCTATGGGGGAACCGGTTTGTTGTCGTAGCTGCAGACCAAAACAAAACCCACGAAAAATAATTCCGAATCCGAAACCGACCTAGCGTTGCCATGACGTCATCGCGAGCGTGATAACAAACAACATATGGGGACACAGGGGCGGATGAGCGATATTCAAGGGTGAGAAATGATCGGCAAAAAGTCTTGGGATTCTGTAATATCGAAATATCGTATAATATCGAATATCGTAAACTGTGATAAATCGAATTTTAAATATAGAAAATAAAACGGGAAATAAAATTTACATTAATATAAGTGTCCAGAATTTCAAATTTAATCAAAAAATGTGTGCTCTACTTTTTACTTTTAAATATTTCCAATATATCGATTTTCCCCTTAAATATCGATACAGCTTAAAGCTTCCACCTTTCCTCCCCCCAATCCCATTTATTCAGAACTCGCAATGTTTTTAGTTTCGTTTTTGTTTGTATTTTAACATCGAACTCGGAACGCTTTGGGCTTATAAGAGGATTACGATTGGCTAGTTGCAGCTGCGTCGTATTTGCAGCACATCGTCGAGCATGAAGTTGCGCAGGTGGCAAAGGGCCTGCACCACATTCTCCTGGTCGCGTAGATTAGGTCCCAGCCAGTGCTCGGGCAGCGGCGCCTTGGCCACCACTTGCGCCGGCGTGACATGTGTCATGGCCCGGCGCCAGTTGTTCTGACAGGTGGCCACATTAAGGTGGCTGCCCGTCTGCAGGCTCTCGATGTACTTGATGTACGCCTCCGAGTGGATGACGCGAGTGGTGCGCGGCGGCACGGTGACGAACAGGGGCTCTGGGGGCGGTCCCAAAACGATTGTCTGTTGCTGCGGATGCTGGTGCATGAGCTGCTGCTGCTGCTGATGATGGTGCTGTGGCTGCTGGTGCTGAAGATGCATAGATGCTTCATGGTTATTCGGTCCACGCGGAGATTGCGAGTTGCTGGAGGGAATGGGCACTGTGTTGGCCAGTGTGGCATTCTTGTGGCGCCGTGAAACAAAGTTCTTGCTGCGTTCACCCGCCGACAACTGCTTGCCGCACTTGCTGAGATGCACCTCGCGCACATGCTTTACGAGGCGCAGGACATTCGGGAAGGCCTGCGTGGACTTTTTGATCCTTGGACAATTGCGCCATAGGCACACGTACTCCATCTCCACGCCTGCCTGCGGATGACGTTGTATGTGCCCACTGGCATCCGACATGCAGTGCTCGGTGCAATCGCCTAGCTCCTCGAACTGATAGTCACACTTGTCCCACTGACACTCAAAGATCAGGCCCTGTCCATCCTGCGAGACCTGGGGCGAGGGACTGGCGCTGTTCTGGGCATCGTCCAGCTCGCGGCGCATGGCCGCCGTCTCCTCGTTCTGCCTGCTGGCGCGATCCTCCCAGCTCTGCTTGGCGCTGGAGGGGAGATTCTTCCATTCGGTGCCCACCATCCGAGATATGTCGCCAAAGGTGGCGTCCGGATTGCTCTGGCAAATGCCTGAAATGAAGAAATTTGAGTAAAGATATGATCTTGGATTGTAAAGATTAAAAATAGTTACTTTTTCGGACTTCACTCGAGTAGAGTATGTAGCCGGTGAGGCATTTCTTGGCCGACTTGGCCGCCTTGATCTTGGAGGTTAGTGGCGTTGAGTTCACCGAAGGAGCCGGCGAGGACATGGCCGCAATGTCCGAGCTCAAGGACGGTGTATCTCCATCCATGGAGTCCTCCAGCATGCCCAGCTCATTGATCTCGTTCTTCACATCCTTGGCCGGTTTGATGGGAGTCTTGAAATAGAAGATCTCATCCTCGGTGACGGCAGGACTGTGCTGGAATTTGCGCATGTTGCCGGCCACTAGCTTGCGCAGAGCCTTCTTCAGCTCATCGTAGACGGACTCGCAGATGTAGACATCACTCTCGGATATCTCGGTGGGCCGGGAGTTGATAAATTCAGAATACTCGAGGACGGCACAGCGTCCCACGATGCCCACCACAGGACTGACCTCCTCGACTGTGCTCAAGAGCAGCTCCTGGCGGAAAAACTGCTTGCCCAGGCCGGGCGTGGTCTCGCTGGGTGGTAAGAGCCAGGGGCCTTTGAAGTAGGACTTGCCATTTTGCTCCCATATCTGTTGCACCTGGGCCACCGACTGCTTGCCGGTTTGGGTGGCCACATACACAAAGTCGCCCGTTTTGATGGCGCCACTGCAGACGGTGTTGTACTGCTGATAGTAGACGCTGCTGTCCTCGGCATTTGGCGGCGGATCGCAGGAGACATTGGGCTTCTCCTTCTCCACCAGTGTCTCCTGCAGCTTGAGCTCCTCTAGCTCGCCCTTGTGCTTCTCCAGGCGCTCCTTGAACACAGACATCACGCGCTTCAGCTCAAGAGGCTGCTCGCGTGGCACAAATTTTATGGAGCTGCCCTCGCGCATCGGCGGCCAGCTCTTGAGCTTCTTGAAGCAGCGAGCCTGGATGTTGTAGCGCGACTCGCAGACGAACACATCCTTCTCGGGCAGCCTCTCCGGGCGCATCTTGATGTAGTCCTTGATGTTCATCACATAGCACATGCCCAGGACCTTGTCCATGGAGATAGTCTGCGAGATGCTGCTCTTAAAGACCTCCTTTTCGAGGAACTTGCGCGTGGTCACGTGGTAGGTCTCGTGTGGCCTTACAAAGATCGAGGCCTGCATTAGCTTCTCGTTGGTGGGCGAGGTCCAGAGACGCTCTATGCTAGCTATCGAAGGGATCTTGTTCTCCGGCATCTGCACGTAGACGTAGTCGCCGGGGGAGTAAACCTGCTGGTTGATTGTCATGCTTTCGCCCTTGGCCCCGTTAAACTCATCCTTCTCCTTGTCCTGCTCCTGATCCTGCTCCTCCTGCTGGGCCTTTTGCTGGCGACTCACCTCCACATCGGCCAGGAGGCGTTCCAGAGTGAAGCTGAGGGCAGGCGAACTGAGGGTGTCCTTGCAAATCTCGTCTCTCTTGCGGATAAAGTAAGTTTGCAGTTCAATGGAGTCCTGGAAAATGTCTGAATCTGTGCGGGATAGCTTCCTTGCTCTCTCCAGGCAAGCAAATATATCCTCCTGATAGATATCCAGTCGCTTATAAGCACCCTTGTCCAGCCTACGCTTGATCAGATCCAGGGAGATGCCACGCACTTTGTGCCCCTCGCCCAGCTCATCGTACTCGGGCAGCTCGGCCAGGGAATCGGAGTAGCAGCGTCCCTCCTCATCCTGGTGATTGTACAAGGTGGTGAACAGGGTTAGGAATAACTCCTGAACGGCCAGAGGAACATCGGGCAGCGAGTCTCTTTCAATGCGCAGCTGCTGCTTTAGCTGCAGCGTCAACTGCTGCAGCACCAGCGCATCCTTGTAGATCTGCGAATCGGGCTCGTTGTACTTGCAGGCATTCTCCAGCATCAACAGGAAGTCGGCCGCCAACTCATCCAAGCTCTCGTACGCTCCCTGTTTTAGCTTTTGGGCAATGCGTTCCATGTCTATGGGCTCCTTGATGATGTCGTAGTAATCCGGATACTCGTTCTTCGAAGGCAGCTTTGTGAAGATGAGGGATAGCTGCCTTTTGCCCTTGGGTTCCTGGTACTCCCTTACTGTTTCGTAGAACTGCCACAGGCGATCCGAGATTAGAGCTATCTTTGGCTTTCTGCCCACCTTGCTGTACTTTTGCAGCGGCTTCTTTACCTCCACCAGGCCAGGGAACTCCTTCAGCTTCTCGTTTAAAGCCCTCTCCAGGGTATTGGCATCCTCATAGATGTTGGAACCCTCCTCATTGTACTGCCGGCAGTTGGAGAACATCAACCGGTAGTCAGACACCACATCCTCCACGGTGGCATAGCGATCTGTGCGTATGTTGTGCTCGATGGTGTTCATGTCAATGGGATTCTGGATGATGTCGTAGTAATCCGGGTACACTTTGCGTGGCGGCTTCTCCATAAACATCTCAATGGGCCGGCGATTGCCCACCGAGTAGTCCACCAGATATTTCTGTATGCTCAGGATCTTCTTTTTGATCGCCGCATTAATGGCAATGCGATTGGACTTGGGGGAATTCGAGTTGTTCGGCGTGTGAGAGGCATTCGAATTGGAGTTGGAGTTGACACGCGGTCTGCCCGGCTTGCGACGCTCCGGCTGCGTGCTGGCCGCAAATACCTCAGAGTCCGCATCGTCCGCCTCATCCTCCTCCAAGTCACTGGTCTCCTCCAGCGATTCCTCTACCAGTTTGGCATTCATCAGCCGCAGCATCTTGAGGGCATCCTTGTGAGTGCGGTGGCTGGCTGGAAACGCCTTCTTGGCGTTGTCCAGCATGAGATACAGATCGGCGGTGAGATCACTGATGTTGGCATAGTCGCCCTTCTTCAACTTTGTGTGGATCTGGCTCATGGATATGGGCCGCTTGATCAGCTCAAAGTACTCGGGATGGAAGCGACGCACCGGCAGCTTCCAGAGGGAGTTGCCTAGAGGAGGGCCAGTTACTCCCGGATGCTCCGAGGTGCCTGGTGCATTGTACAGATGATCGAAGAGTGCCCACATGGGTCCTTCGCCCTTTTTGCTCGTCTCCTCGTCGTCCGTGCTGTCCACTTCCTCTTTTAGAGCTGAATTAAAGTCAAAGAAGAGATAGTTTTAGGTATTTTAATGGAGCATCCAAGATGGGATCCTTACCCGCAATAGCCGCACTGGACAGACTCTTGACCCTCTTGGCCAGCTTGCCCTTGCCCGTCTCCATCTCGATACGCCTCTGCGTAAAGATGCGTTTCAGGGCCTTGGCATCCTTGTAGATCTGCGAGCCGGGCTCATTGAACAAACATGCGTTCTTGGTCATCTGCAGCAGATCCCGCTCCATCTCCATCAGCGACGAGTAGGCATTCATCTGTATCTTGGTGGCAATCAGCCGCAGGTCAATGGGATGCTCAATCACATCATAGTAGTCGGGGTAAATCTTCTTCGAGGGCAGCAGCTGGAACATACGATGCATAGCCCTGTCGTTCACAGGATCGGTGGCGGTCATAATGGTGGCAAAGAGCTCCTCATACTGGTTGTACTCGTCATCCGCCGCCGTAGTGTCATTGCCAGACTCCATGCTGCTGGTCATGCGACGCACCTGCCGCGACATGCGCCTGGCTCGCGGCTCCTCCTCCGCCAGTCCATTGGCCTCCAGAATACGCTGCCTTTGCGTCTGGATGTGCTGCCACAGCGAGACAGCGTCCTGGTACTCGCAACTGTCTGGCTTGTAGAAGGCCTTGGCATTGCCAATGAGCAGCTCCAAGTCCGCCATCAGGTCGTCCAGATCGTCGTACGAGTCCGTCTTTAGCTTCTGCTGTACCTTGAGCAGATCTATGGGATTCACCACCACGTCGTAGTAGGAGGGCTCCTGGCGGCGCTTGGGCGCCCGAATGAACGTGTCGCATAGCATGGAGCCGTCCTCCTTCTTGATATTCCGAATCGAGTCGTACAACTGCTGGCACAGCTCCGAGGGATCCAAGCGGCGCTTTTTTCGCGCCGATTGTGTCGTCGTCTGCTGCACCGGCGACTGTTCCGGCGTCGAGTCGTCCAGCTGCAGCGGATCCTCGTCCTGGCGGCTGGATATGCTGCTCGCCCGGCGCTTCCGGCTCAACATCGTGCAATTGCTTTGTTTAGGCCAATTAAGAACGTAAAAAGTTGACAATTAGACGCCACCGCACAAAAAATTAGAGCTGCAAAAACATGGATGATTCTGGCGATACTATCGGTGTTTTAGAAAATGGCGATATATCGACTGCAATCGTTCATGTAAGGGGGGGCTGCCACCTGGCGCTGCCAGACTTTGGAATAAGGGAACTGAAAATATCGATGGTACTATCGATATCATTGTGACAGTGGGCAAGGTGGGCATTTAAATGATTAAAATTGTTTTAAATAAATTTTTATCAGGGACAATATAAAAATTAAATAAATAAAAAAACAAAAGTTAAATATTTTAAGAAATTAAATTTGGGAAAACAAAATGAATAAAACATTTAATAAGTAAATAGTTTTTAATTTTATTTTTAAGGATTTATATTAAATAAAATCACAGCAATATCATAGGAAACTCTCTTAGTGCCTGTTGACAGCACTTCACCTCAGCGGAGACAATCAAGCCAATAGGAACAGCGAAGTAAGCCTGAAATAAAGTAAAAATATATTCCCTCTTTAAAAAATAGCTTCCAATTCAAAAAGCGCAATTAAAAAAGCCATGAGACATGCCGATTAAATTAGTAAAATGTTTCGTTTATTATTAATATTTATCACATACGTTGTAGACGCTTGTAAGTGTGTGATTGGTGAATATTGGTTACAGAGCCGAGTATGCGGTTAAATGAAATGAAGGCGCCTCCTCAGTCTGAGCGCACTGCTTAAGGAACATTGTTAGAATCTTAAATAAATAAAATAGCTCACAGATACACGGATGTATATATAAATAGCGAAAGACACATGTACGAAATGGAATAGAACACTTGACTCTGTGACCGACAAGATGATTCGAAATACACGCGATAATATGTCCTACATCTACACTGCGAACGCTTGGACTGCGGCTACTACAAGTTGCACTATTAAATTCTCAATTTTCGTTTTAGATATTTGCAAGATTGATCTGTGAATACATATCCTGGTAAAGTACAACGCTTAAGCCCAACAGCAAGGAACGCACAATTTAAATATCAAATATTAGTATCAGTTCTGCACAACTACACGTGATCATATAACATATGTAAAGGTATATTATAGAGTTCCAGCTGCCTCGCTCCTGCCTACTCCTACTCAACAGTTCATTTCGTTTGCCTTGCGACTAGCGGTGGTATTGCGACTGCGCTTACGACTAAGATTACTATAGTTAGCGTAGAAACTAATTAGGCTCTTCAGCGGCGACTCGACAAGGCGCCTCATCAGGTGGCGGGCGTACGGAGACGCATTGTCGTGTCGCTTGCGCCAATATCAGTTGATGAAGCTCATGTAGTTAGTAAAGAGCACATAGTTCTCCACTAACCGCGCTCGCAGCTCCCGGCGCACCGTGGCCGTGAATTTGTTGGCCAGGCACAGAGCCGTGGTGGTGCCAAAGACGAGATTGTAGAGCAGCACAATCTGGAAGTTGCCCAGCCACTCGATGGCCCCAAAGTCGCCCAGCAGGTCAAAGTTGGTGATGCCTGAAAGGAACACAAAATTTAATAATAATTCACCCTTCAATAACAAAGGTAATGTCTAAGGCTTACCTATAATCCTGCTGAGCAGTGGCAGCGCTGAGGAAAGAACCAGCATGAAGCCACAGTTAAGCATCAGTTGCGGCAGCGACGTTTGGCGCCGCTTGGGGCGAACGTTTCGCATAAAGGGCATGCTGTAGAAGCCCACCACAGAGGTGGCTCCCAGGTAGAAGATGAGACACACCTCGAGGCCGGCGCCAAAGGGTCCCAGCTTCGACAGCGATGAGATGCCCAGCGTGAATTGCTATTAATTAAGTGAATACAAATTAAATAAATTATTTTTTCTTGTATTTTAAGGTCTAAAAACTTACCCTCGTGCTCAGCGGCAGCGCCTTAATGCCTATGAGTAGCTCCAGCGTATTTTGCACCACAAGCAGGATGGTGACGCCCGTGCAGAATAGCAGCAGCAGCATGGCCAGCGGGTAAACAAAGGTGCGCTGAAAGGTGCTTGACTTGCGCAACTTATCCAACTCCTTTCGCTCGGAGTCCAGTTCTCTCAGTCTTTCGTTGAGCAGCTGCTGCTGCTCGCCCGCATCGCTGGCCATAGCCTTGCGTTGGTAGAGATGGGCCAGCGACTGCTGCAACAGCGGCTGATGGGCGAAGGAGCGCGTTAGCCCATTGCCTAAGCGACCACCATTGGCTGCCGCATCCGAGATGCTCACATTTTGCAGCTCAATGTGAGCCAGCTTCCGCTTAACGCTGGCCTCCTCCATGTAGAAGGCGCTGAACTCCTCGTTGACGTCGCGTAGCAGCATGGGTCGCACCAGAACATTGTTAACAACGCCAAATAGACGCACAAAGCCATAGGGGGTGCAAACTGTAAGTAGAAGAAAACAGATTGTCATGGTTACTAAACTGGAAAACCTTTGTTATTTATTTAGTTATAGATTTAATCCTTTAAAAACTTAAGTTATATATTCAGACGGAAAATGAATTACTGAAAAATTTAACTATTCAAATATAGAAAGCTTTGCTAACAAGTGGCTTTTCCCTTTGTGTCATTACTTAGTTGGCCTCTATTCCAGCAAACCTAGAAACTCCCATAATCTGCTCTGAACAGTAAAAACCTTTTTGGCATTCAAAAAACTTTAATATATATCCCAAAAAACCCTTCAAATGGCGGCCGAGGAAGATCCAAGCATTGCCAAACTGAAGGCCACTATGGCCAATTGCAATTTGGACGCCATAAACGTTGATGATTTTGCTGAATTCGAGGCCACTCTGGCCAAAATCGAAGATATATTGAATAATGGGGCAAGCCACGATGATGAGCCAGAAGCAGATGATGGGAAGGTAAAGGAAAAAATCGACTTTGACACTATTGATGTGGACAAGGTGCGGGTCAAGGTGCGCGAGAATCGTACTGTGATCAATAGGAAAAGCATACAGGAGGAGCAAGACAAGCAGGCCAAGACAATGGACCAGCAGACATTCATGGAGCAGGTGGAGCGGGATGCCAATGAGCGTGCGGAGGCGCGGGCCAAGAACGAATACGAAGCTGAGCTACAGAGAAGGTAAGATGGGGAGTCCCTCATGCTTAAAATATATTAAAATATATTTTTTTTTAGCCAGGGAAACGAAGCCTTTCGCAACCAGAAATACGAGAAGGCCATTTTGCACTATGGCAAAGCCATTGAGAAGATCAAGGACAGTGCCATTACCTACAATAATCGCGCCTTGTGCTATATCAAGTGAGTTCTTAAACGAAATAACAATTAACTGCGATTTAATATAAAAATTAACCTATTCCCCAAGGCTTCGCAACTACAAACGCGCTCTTCAGGACTGCCAGCATATCCTGGAGAAGCTCCATGAGACTAATCTGCGCGCCTGGCTCTACCGTGCCACTGTCTACAAGCGCTTAAACGACACCGAAAACTTCGAGGAGAGCGTGGCCAAGGCCCGCGAGCATAATCCCAAGCAGCTGGCCTACATCGACAAGTACATCAAGCAGATGGAAGCCGAAGAGTAATTTAATCTCTCTCCAATTAATTAAATCCATTATTTGTTAGTAATACTCACTCAGCATAAGCATCACGCCCAGAAACGAGACACACGAATAAAGAAACGGCAGGTGAACACTGCCCAAATCTGTGAAGCGTGAAGAAACGGAAATTAGCAATGCATTTGGTCGGCGACTGGAACCGATCCCATAACTGGGGATGGGTTGGGCTGGGATGGGCATGTCACGGGCACGGAAAAGTGCATCACAATTGACATTGGAATTGATCTCTTCCGCTCCCAGATACTCACTTAGAAACCAAAAGAATTGAAACTTTTCAATGCCAAAGACTGCGCTTAAAACGGCAGTTAGTACCAGGACAATAACGGCCATCAGCATGAATACTGTAAAGGTCTCGTAGACGCGCGGCAGGATGCCCTTCCTGTGGCCCACGAATCCCGTGGATTCGGAGAACAGATATACGAACGGCAGGAAGATGAACAGTGACAGATTGGAGAACAGAAAGACATGATTCCAAAGACCTGCAAATATACAAATCAATATAAGTTAGGGTACTAAAGATACCCTTAGTTGAGCACTCACCCTGTATGAGGGAGCTGTTGAGCCACTTCACATAGTAGCTGTTTGGATAGAGTAGCAGCACCTCGTTGCTGGCTATCGACACGGGCAGCAGCATGGCGGCACCTTCGGCCACAGCCAGGGTAAAGGTGCAGAGCCAAAAGCTGGTGGGGGGGAAAAAAAGCAGAGGAAAAACAATTCATTAGTGACATGAACGAATGCGAATGCGAAACCGCATGCAACTCAAATGAGTTGGCAATTAGTGGGGCAGTCAGGTTGTTGACTCTGCTTTTGACCACCTGGATAGATGCCTTACCTTATGCGATAGACCAGCACCTCGTCCTCATCGTTCGAATAGAGATCATCACGATCGCGCCGCCGAAAACGTGAGACAACGACATACGAGCTAAAGTACAGCAAGATGACTAGTAGCAGGAATATCTAAAAATATAAGATAGAACAACTTAAGAAATAATCTTAAATTTGAAAGAGTGGGTTTTTTATGAAGTTACCTTCAAGTAGAATATGAACACCTGCACTTTAAAGTTTATTCCCAACACTTGAGCATAATATTTAAGTCTGCCTGCCTCTAGACACTATATTATCTATTTTGGTCAAATACCACTCCCCTTTACTTATAGCTGCTTTAAGCTAATGACGTTGAAGCTTAGTAAATATAGAAGTCGACGTATTTCTTTTGTTTTCTTAATTTAAATATGCATTCTTTTTTATTCCCAAGATGTTTGTCTTTGCACCTGCAACACATTTTATTTTTTATTTTTTGGTTTCATAACACATTTCCCCACACATTTACTTATTTATAAACAAAAGTTCTAAAGTAAACACAGACACCCACGCATTTCTTTCGTGTATTCTTGTTTTTAATACATATTAAATGTTGTCATTTGGTTATCCGCCCCAAAAACATTTGCTAGCGAGTAAATATACGTCTGGGGGAAATCTATATTAATGTACACAAGTGAATAGATTAATTGTTAAATCTTTATAATTTTGTGTGAATCAGTAAGACGATGTCAAAGTCTGAGGTTGAAGGATTTCAAGTGTTTCCAAGGTCTTATCTGTGAATATATATTGCCACAATGATTTGAAATTTTGGTACTTGAACTCTCAGTTAAATAAGTATTCAATTTCCGGTTGAATGACGTTTAGAATTGGTTGGCAGGACAGGAAGGCGTTTTTAGCCTAGTCTAAATATGTACAAATTAGGTCTGGGTTACAAGCCTCATTTCAACCATAAATAAGCCAGCAATTGATGATTAATTATGACCGCCAATTAATCCATATAAGTAGTTACGTTTTCGGCTACGTGCAAAGGTCAGAAAGAAAGCTTATCAGTGGCCGACAACAGAAGTGGCCACATTTGATAACAACTAGACCGATTACGGTCGTATAAAACCCCATGAATGTCAGCACTTCAAACATTATGTGATTATCCCCGACTTTTCTTTTAGTTAAATATTGTCTGAAATCCGAATCTTAAGCTGGCATTAACGATTTCCCAACCACAGAGTCGGCGGGCATAATTTGTTTATGTTTTTATGGCCACGAAATAGATGCCAATCATTTGCCTTTGGCACACGTCATATTTGCGCTATTGTGGGGTCTGATGAGAAGCGAAAACAAAACAAAATATTGTAGATGGTCGCCACACAAATGCCTAGGCACGTAAATAAATCATTAACAAAGATACTTTTCATGTTCGCCTCTCTGGCTAGAAAATTTTTGACGAGTGAGAGCAAAAAACAATTAATTTATACTCGCATTGTTAAGTGGGTTCTTTGTTTGTTATTCGAGACATTCGCACTGGTATCGGTGAGATACTTACAATGTATTTGTGCCAATGCGTTATACAATAGCGAATTTCAATTAACTTTTGATGGCCCAACGAAAGCTACGTTCTGTCTGATCAATTAAATCAAATTATCTTCAATTATTCGCGGCATTTCTTTTATTTTTTACGACCGAAATCTATCTTCCCACTGTATATAGAGTGTGGAGTGGCCTTCTGAAAGCTCCATATATTCGGACAAATATTTGAACAGTTTTCTTTACCCTCCATAAATGTATTTCAACCAAAAATGTGGTCAAATATTAAAAATTAAATAAAGAGACGCAAATCGCTTGCTATCAACAGTTTGCGTTGTTTATTTATAGAACCCAAGTGTAGATCATGGAAAAATGTCGATACTATACGGGTCGAAACTATAAGGCAAGCTATACTTAATTATTGTTCGTAGAAGAATACAACGCCAAAATTTACCATAGGGAATGCCATTGAATGTCCTATGTGCACATTTACAAATAAAAGTGGTTAAAAAGAAATTTAATTATATTATTGGCTAACTGCCTTTAAAAAGTATATAAAAAATAATAATTGTATTTATTATTTCTATAAATATATTGCGTTACTAGAAACTTATCAAGTAGGAGAAAAAATTTGGAATCATGAACAATCTTTTATTAATTGCTACTACTTTTTGATAAGCATAATTAGAACCTCAACTATCTTTCAGTTGCGAAACGCACTGTTTTCCTAGGCGTGACGTGTTGAACTTGGAACACGTAGGCGACATATGTATGTCTAGTGATACGCACATCGTTACTACAATTGAAATTCCCGTACATGAGCAGAGGCATTCCCCTGAATGAAACCCAATTGAGCCAGAACTTCTTTAAGCTTATTTTGCAGCTTATCAGCCAGAGCAACGTGCAAGTGCCAGTGTCAGCACTGTGCAACAAACCGCGTTTATCACGCTCCAAGAGATTCGGCTTTGGCCAAACGCAACGTTTGCCTACGCTCCAAATTGGCTGCATTGCGCCGCCGATCGTAGGCGAGCTGCGAGTCAATGACTTGACATGAACTCGAGGGGGAATCGGCAACACGCCCATTAAAATGTGGACACGCCGCTTTGGGTAAAAATAGCAGCTACGCCCAAACTGCAGCCAGACGCAGGCGAAGACGGCGACATCTTGGCCGAAAGGAGGCGAAGACGTTTGGAGGTAGTAGGACCAGCGACGTTTATTGCTAGCCAGACGGGTTTTTCGCCTCGTCTCGCTGACAATTTTGCCGGTGAATGGGCTACCGAAATATTTATACTTTTTTCTATACCCAATAGTTGTAGCTGACAGGGGTATATTGTACATGCTGCAGCCTAACTTATTGATGAAGCCGTCGATTTGACCCATAAATACTTGGGGAAAACTGACAAAGTTGCCTTTGAAAGTCTTCAATAAGTTAGGTTCTTTGTTTTGTGGCTAAAATTGAAGATTCTTTTTGTTTTAAAATAAAATTTCATAGGTCAGAAAAATTAATTAAACATGCTTGCGTATACCTAAGTATCCCAAAATATAGGTCCAGACTATACAAAATGTATATTTATCTTAAAACAGCTTCCAGAACTTTGGACTTTATAGCTCCTTGGCTCAATAAACGCTGTTTTTATGTCCACATGTGTGTTAAGTTCCAGACACGAGTGGGCTCCATTGTTTTAATTACTCTAAGTGAAATGTGTTTTCTAAAGAGGGCGTTGGCAAATGGCAGACTCGGTTTTCACAGTATCGCATAACATAGCTGCAGTTTTATTTTGTTAATAAAACGCATTCCCAGAAGCTGTATATTCTTTAAAAATATACAACAAGTCATCAGAGATTTGCCTTATCAAAGTAAGTAACTGCAGTAGCTACACATTTACTAAGAAAGAACATAATAATGTTACCCAACCAGTTCCCATTTCACTCGTTCTTTTGGAAGCAGGAATTAGTGCTTTTAATTCGGATTTTGGCTTTAGATTCCTGCATTATTTATGAGCACTTTGGCATGTTTACATTTATTTGAAGCCCCACGTCACGTTCGCGCGGGGGCCTGACCCACATTCGTTGGGAATTATTCAATTTTCGGCTATGGGCGATGCAACCAGAAGCGCTGACAAAACCGGTTTCCATTTCCTGGAGCAGCCAGAACCAGCTCAACAATTCTAAAAACCATGGCAGGGTTTATAAATACTCAGATATGTTTATTTTTAAAAGAAATACTCAGCAGCAAAGCTGCATTCGTATTTAAACATATTCATGTATATTTAAACAGTTTCAAATGTATTTATCTCCCCGTCTGCCATTGTTTAAACAAAGTCCAACAGCTGGTCACGACGGCAGACACTTTCAAAAACACACATCATCATCCCAGACGGACGACGGCAAGAAAACCGTGACCACTATAGCCCTGCACTTGAAATCTGGTTGGTCTGCAAGTGTCTGTGGGTATTTTTCGACATTTTCACAAAAGGAAATTAATGCTTTGCGCAATCCAATAAACTCGTGTATATATATGGTATATATTGTTGTTTACATAAATCTCTGGTTTCTGTTATTACACGCCCAAAAATTTTCTATAAATAGTAGCTCGAGTGAAACACTTTCACTTGTTGCTGGTGCCGTTTGATTGCTTTTGTTTAAAGCGTTTAAATTTCAATTTGTATTGCAAGTTCTGACAGTTTTCGGTTCGGTTTTAGGGGTTTAGAATTACTCCCAATAGGGTTTATGAGACCTCAATGAAATTTTTGTAAATTAAATGGTGTTGTAGGGTTTATTTAATAAATTTTTTTAAGTTATTCGAACTTTTCCTTTTCTAAGAATAAATGTTCATATACTTTGCAAAGAATCGTAAAGGGTAGTTGACATTGGAATTGATGACCTATCAACGTATTTGCTTTGTACTTTACTGAGTAAATGTTAAAACATTTTAGTTTGTTTTATAATATAAATACAATACTATATCTACTAGAAAATTAATTTTAATAAGTCTAGCTATACCTGCCAGACAATAATTAGCAAATTCATATCAATCTTAAACCCTTCGCTATTATGGAAAGTGCTGTTTTCTAATTCAACATAAACAAAGCAAACGAAAAATAATCAATTAAATATATTCAAATATAAATACTCAAATCCTTACAAATTCCCTTTTTACTGAAACATATTTCTCCCCAAATTTCATTAAATGTAAAATTTAATGAAGACTCTAAATAGCTTTGTAATCTCCTGCCGGGAGCATCTCATCACTACCCAGTATCTGAAAGTCGAATCTTCGATTATCGCTTAACTTTCTGATTAACAACAGGTGCTTGTGTGTGTGTGTGTTTCGACGTTTTCGTGTGTGCGTGATAATTTTTGCAGCCCAAATAGAAAGTGCAAGAGAGTGGCCGTCGGCCATCGGCACCTCCCACCGTTAACTTCCTTCCCTCCCGATAGCCGGCCATAAAACACCAAGAACCGAAAGGTGCTGACCAGTGTAGTCCACGCCTGATAACCGACCATAAACAAATAAATTTCTGTGTACACTGAACGGCCAACTGATTTCTGTTTATCAAAAGGCAAAAGTGTGTAATTCAAGGCGTCGCACACACACACGCACACCCCCCTCCTGGTTCTTGTGTACAGTTAGAGAGAGCGAGAGGGACGCACTGAGCAGCTGCTCCCGATTTTGTTGTTTTGGTTTTCGGGTGGAAGGGGGATGGACGCATATCTGCGACTTACAATGTGCTCGCGTACTGTATTGTGGAACAATTGCAGCTTCAAATCTGTCACCTCCTCCTCCTCCTCGTCCATGCTCACGAAGAACGAGGACACTTTATCGCTGGTTTTCGCCAGTTTTCTTGGTTTTTTAGTTAATGCACGCGCACACTTAAAAATCTGGCATCAACGAGAGGCTTCGCCAGGATATGTGGGAATTCCAATGGGCAGAACGCTGCACAGAGGAAGTCGTTGTCTTCTGGTTCTGAATTAAAATCTCGCTGGCCCCCTCGGAGGCGTCACTCGGCCGGATCGCGCGCGGTGGAAAACAATTTAGAAGGTATTTTGCTGGATCATTTTGTCCAGATTTGCACTAGTATCCGCTTTTTTTTTGCGTCCGAAACGTTAAAAGAATTTTATAAACTCAGCGTCAGTGGGACCGTAGCAAGGCATGGCAAATTTACTAAACTCTACGTGGCGGAAAATACCACAGCGCGTTCTTAGCGCCTATTGAACTTGTTTACAATTCTTCATAATTTTAATTTAAAAGATATTTTGCTATAAACTAATTTAATTTGTAGTTGTTATTCTCATTTGTTCTACCAACGAAAACAGTGTTGCAATACACTTAATTATTTACCGTAATTTGTTGATATTTATGTGATCTGGTCACACTACGGCAACAGAATGTCCAACTTGCGGAGCCAGGTAAATTTTTTATCAAAAAAACATAAATAAACACTTTAATGTATGAATTGCAGGTGCTCAGTGCCTTCAAAAAGCTCCATCGGACGCGGCAGTACGTCTTCGAAGGCGATGTCCAGGCTCTAACGGCAGGACGGGATAAGATCAACGAATCGTTCCTGCAGAACCGGAACGAAACCAACGAGGATGAGATCCAGAAGGTTTGCACTGATTTTACACATTTATAAGATACATTTTACAAATCTTTAACCAATAGATGATTAAACTGGCCCAGGACGTGGATCACGAGCTGCGTACGAATGTGATTCAAGCCAAGAAAAAAGAGGAGGGTGTCTACGGTGAGTACCGCATTATATAAACAAGATTTTCAATTGTTGAATCTCGGGAATCTTCTATTGACAGAACTGCGCATCACCCCGGAGACGACGCGCCTGGACAATGTGGTCTTCAATCCCGACGCAGTCATCGAGAAACCTAGGCGGCGACGCGGCGAAAAGAGCACTGAAGGCTGCTGTGGAGGAGCTGCGATGGCTGCTCTGGAGGCGGAGGTCGCGGCCCGAAAGAAGTAGCCTCACATAAATTTTTAGCTCTAGTCAAAATCCTTGGTTTCAATTAAGAACGTCGTTTATTGTTATTTCCTATGGTGTTTCTTTTTCGACTTGTGGCTGCTCTTGGAACTGGCGGCTTTTTGCTTGGTCTTCTTGCTCTTGCTGCGCTCGTCCGAGGAGGAAGAGGAACTACTAGAACTATCCGAGGATGAGCTATCCTCTTCACTTTCGGATTCCGAGGAACTCTCGCTGGACTCTGAACTGCTGCTGGCTGCCCGTTTCGATTTCTTCTTGGTTTGTTTCTTAGTGTTCTTTTCTGTGGACGTCGAATGTTTTCGCTTTCTTTCGGGACTCTGCTTTCGGCTTGAATTCCTTGGCTCCCCACGATCCCGAGAAGCCTTTCTGTTAGCTTGGGGTCTGCAAAATAAGATGATGTTAAAGGTTTACCGAAATAAAAGGACCTTATAATATATACATACCTTCGCTCTGCGGATCTATCTCGGTTTCTGACTGCTTCTTTGCTTCTATCACTTCCATTTTCGTTACGCCTTCTGTCCTGCGGAGATCTGTCTCGCATGCGGTCGTTGCGATCCCTGGATGGGGATCTCCTCCTTTCTGTGCGATCCCTGGAACGTCTTCTTTGTGTTAGATCTCTTGTCCTGGAGGGTCTTCTTTGAGGCTGATCTCTTGATCGGGATCCTTTTCCCTGTGGCATATCTCTGGAACGAGAACGTCTTCTTTGTTCCATATCTCTGGAACGGGAACGTCTTCTATCATTACGACTCCTTGAGGCTGATCGGCGTCGATCCCTCTGGTCGCGATCATTGAGTCGCTTTTGATCGTTGTAGTTCCTGCCGGGTCTGTCGCTTCGGTTTCGTGAGGTTGAACGCCGCCTTTCCTTTTGCTCCCTGGACCCCGAACGCCTTCGCACATTCCTTCGGTCATCTCGTTCCTTCTGTTCATTGTGGCGCTGCTCCCTTGCCTTTCTCCTTTCGGCAGAGTTCATTCTGCTTCTGGGATCCTCGGATCTTTTGCCATCTCTGTGATTATCGGCCCTGCCACGTCCTTGTGTGGGCTTCCTATGATCTTTGTTATCACGCAAGTTGTCAAAGTCTAGCCTGCCATCGTCACCCACCACGCCGCGTCCTTTGCCTCGCCAGGTAACCTTGGACACGGATTGCGAGAAGTCGACGTGAATGCGACGATCGTCAATTAGGACATTATCCATCTTGAAGTAGGCAGCCTCGCAGGACTTTTGGTCTTCGAACTCCACGAAGGCGTACTGCAGGGAGTCTCCAGTCTTGCGGTCGCGGATCACTTCGCATCCCTTTACCACGCCGAACCGACTAAAGATTATCTCCAGATCATCGTCCGTTGTCACTGGATTGAGTTTGCAAACGAAGAGAACGTTTTCTGGCGGGGCCATGTCCGCATCCGGCAGATCACCGACTATCTCGAGGATAGTGGCACGCGCCTTGGCCTCTCGATCGGCCAGCATCTCCTGCATCTCCTCCATGGTCTTGCCGTCGGTGTCGTCGATGTCCTCGTCGGCAGCGATCCTGCCGTTCTTGAGGCGCTCGGCACTTGGCGAGGGCGAACGACTGGGTGCCTGAAGCCCGCGCGGATTCGGAAATGGGTCCTCTAGCACCACCGTGTGCGTGATGCGAATGTCCTGGTAGGGACGAAAACCATCATCTACTATGGCATCGTTCAGCTTACGCAGCACGTCGTGTCCCTCCACCACCTCACCGATTACGCAGTGGGTGCCATCCAGCGAGGTCAAGCTGTCGCCCAGCGTGAAGAAGAACTGGGAGCCCACCAGGTTCTTGCCGGCGCTCACCAGTGACAGCATGCCGGCACTAGAGTGGTGGATGCGGGGCAGGTACTCAGCCTCAAAGAAGCGCTTCTGCAAGCCTTCGACTACGCCCCAGACGGAGGAACCGCCATCCCCGGCGCCGGTGGGATCGCCGGTTTGCGCTATAAACCCCTGCTGCACCGTGTGAAACAGATTGAAATTGTAGTACTTGAGCTGGCAGAGCTTCAGGAAATTGAGGCAGGCAATGGGGCGTTCGTTGGTGAACAGGTCGACGGTCAGGTCACCTAGCGTGGTCTCTATAACCACAGACATTGCGAAGATTCACTATTATGCCAAATAAATTGAAGATAAACAGAAAAATCCGCGAAAAATAACTATTGGCTTTAGGGATGGCACAAATGATTTTCTGGTGAAGAAAAACTATCGTTTAAATTTGAATCCCATCGATATTTTTATAGTTGTTTTGTTGAGAATTTTGTGAAATTTTAAATAATATATAAAATGGATATGGATACTAAATATTATTAATAAATATAGCTCAACTAGATTTTGTTTGCAAAAAGTTGACTTCCAGTGTTCGTGTAAATATCATATATAATTAAATAATTTACATGGGATGGTAATTTTAAAACAAAAAATTTTGGTTTAGGGAAATAGTTTTTTGTAATTAAAATATTTATTATTAAAATTATTCCGATAGATATCGTTCAACTCACACCGATATGTATCGATAGTATCGATGTTCTTGCAGCTCTAATTTGTGTGTATCACTAGATTCGGTTTGACAGAAGATTTTTCACACGTTTCGAGTCGAAGAAAAGAAATTGTAAATTTAACTTCACCGATTTCCGAGTGTCCCAGTTGTAATTTAAATAAGATTAGTGACCCAGTGACCGAGCACAAGTGAAAATGCCCGAGCAAGGCAAGAAAATCTCCGAGCTGCGCGTATGCGACCTAAAAGAAGCGCTGGAACAGCGCAAGCTGGAGACCGTAGGCCCGAAGGTGGTGCTAATCGAACGTCTGGAAAAGGTGAGAGCACACGTCCAACGACGCGGTCCACTGAGTGGCTGTCCGGGTGGGAGACAGTTAGAAAGCGCAGCCAGTTGTGCAACTGCTACGTTCGCATACATATAAACTGTGTGTTTGTTTGTGTGCGTGTAATTTCCAGGCTCTTAAGGAGGAGGGACTAGACCCCGCCACCCACTTGATTGTGCCGGGTGCCAAACCCAAGAAACCCATTCCTATGCCCATTAAGGAGGTCCCAAACGAGATTATCATTAAGGAGGAGCCCATTGATTTAGATGAGGAGCCACAGGGCCAAGATTCCGAGAACGGCAATGACTTCTCCCATCACGAGGACGATGATGGGCATGAGATTGATCAAGTAGGGGATGTAGACGATGAGTGCGTAATCCTCGATGACGATGACGAGGAGGACGATCAGTACGACGATGAACAACAGAACGGAGACGGCGATGGGGAGGGCATGGGCGATCATCTGGATGGGGCCGAGAACAATGGCAATGAAGCCGAGGCCGACAATCAAATCCAGGGCGAGGAGGAGAACACCGGCGACACCGTCAACATGGACAACGACGAGTCCATTAATCTGACAATTGGTGAGGATGAGCAGAAGTTGCTGCACGATGAGGTAAATATTCATCTTGGCTCTATTCTATTGCTCTATTCTAATTCAATTTGCTTTCTGTTTAGGCTCCTGATGACAAGTCTATTAAGTCGGGTGAGTTATTTGGACACAGATCTACTGATATAGATGCTTGAAAAATTCTATAGCCGGGGAAAAGGAACAGAACTTATGTATATGTGAATATAGTCCGCCTCCCGGTGTTTTCAAAAGCCAGACGTATTCGTTGCCCAACCAACGAATACATTACCATTTCTGCTCTCTTCAATGATTTGAATTTTTTGGTTTTGTGAAACATTTAAGAGATTTTTTATACCCTTGCAGGGTATTATAATTTCAGTCAGAAGCTTGTAAAACGGTGAAGTAGTAATTTCTGACCCTATAAATCATATATATTTTTGATCAGCAGCAACAGCTCATTTAATTTAATTTCATTTTTCAAATATTTTTAATATTAATATTTTCAAAAATTGGCAAAAAATTAAATTAAATTAAACATAAGCTTAAATTTATTATAGAGATTTATTAACTTTATAAAAACGAACACAACAATGCAATTCGAACTGAATTTAATGCATTTTTCGCTCAGTTATGGATTTTTTCATTATCAAACAATATTTGGCCATTAATTGTTTAAGTTTATATTTATAAACAATTGAAAAAAAACGCTTTCCAAACTAAAATTAATGTATTTTTGAATTAGATATAATCTATTTTCGATTGGGTACCTCGATTCTATTGCCAAGTGCAGGGTTTACAGCTTCGGCTACCCGAAATAATTTTTCTTCCTCGTTTCTGACTGACTTTAACCATTACAATCAACAGTAAAACCGGCCAACAAATCCGATAAATCCAACTCGGGCGCCGACAAGAAGAGTGACGAGAGCGCACGCTCCAAGAAGAAGGATGACAAATCATCTGACAAAAAAGACGCCAGGTTAGTAGCCTCCCAGTCTCTCTTTTGAGCCGCCAACTAACTATCTTATGTTTTAATTTTTTATTTTTAACAGCGATCAAAAGTCGTCTGGAAAATCAGTTAACCAAAAGGATGATAAAGGTAATTTAAGCTAAAGTTCTAGCATGGCTAAGTTCGGTGTGTATGTTCGGAGGGTATTGCGTTGGGATTGTTCGGGCCAAGCATGAAAGCCCAGTTAAGGTCGATAAACTCAACAAAAGTTGACCATGTGTTCTAAAGATTGTGCAAGAGAGTGTGAATTTGGTTAGGCCATTTGGACTTGGAAAGGGACAGCAATGGACGTGGATAACAGCAGGGATGTAAAGCAGCGGCGTTGGACCAGCGACTACGGCGCTTCCAGCGAATCTAGCAGTATTTTGTTCCAGTTGGCTTGAAGGAAAACTTCTTAATGACTGCGATCCTGATATTATTCAGCGAGAAAAAGGGCAGTATGATGCCATAGCTTAGCTCTCTAGGAACCTAGAGAAGAACTTAAACAGATGGAAATCGAGCTGAGACTGAAACTGGAAGGAATCATTCCTTTGCTGAGGCTGGGAGTAGCAGTAACAGAATCCTCTGGACAAAGATCTTCTGCTTCAGGATTATTTCCCTCTCCACAGCGGTAGCAGAACAACTAAGAGGGCTCCAGATCAATGGGAACGCGCAGACTGTGGAACACACATCCCTCTTCTTTCTCCTCTCTTTATCCTGGACCCATTCCCCGCCCCCCCGAAGGAGGACCATTTGCAGCGGTTGACCACCAGCAACCTGATCAAATTCACACTCTCTTCGCTCCGTTAGGTGACGTGTTTGCGCTCTAAACTCCAACATCAGCAGCAGCTACAAATTCTGTGCGTTCACAACATGCTTCCCTTAAAGACCGTATCATAAACCAAAAAAAAAAAACAGTTAACCAGTTACAGCCACTCAAAGCCACTCTGACCATAACTCTCTCTTCCAATATTATTATTTACATGGAACTTGCAGAGAAATCATCGACAGCAGCAGCATCTGGTGCCGCATCCTCCGCAGCATCAAGTGCCGCCGGCAGCAAGTCCGGTTCGGGATCGGGCGCTGGCAATGGTGCCAACGGTGCCAACTCCTCGAACAGCAAGCAGGCGACGCTGTCGCGCAATCTCTGGGTCTCCGGCCTGTCCACTCTGACCCGTGCCAGCGATCTTAAGGCGATCTTTTCCAAGTTCGGCAAGGTGATCGGTGCCAAGGTGGTGACCAACACGCGTACGCCCGGCACTCGCTGCTACGGCTACGTGACCATGTCCTCGTCCGGGGACGCATCGCGGTGCATCGAGAATCTCCATCGCACCGAGCTGCATGGACGCATCATTTCGGTGGAACGCACCAAGAACGAGATCGGCGGCAGCTCCAACTCCAAGGAGGGTAAGGGCAAGGGCGACGCTTCCAACAGCAACAAGAAGAAAGAGGATGACGGCGGCAAGAAGTCCGGAAATGGGAAGAGCTCCAACACCAACGGTGGCGACGACAAGAAGGGCGGCGGCGATGGAGCCGGCGACAGCAAGTCCAACAGCGGCGAGTCCAAGCGCGACGGCAAGGATGGCGGCGGCATAAGGGAGCGCATTCAGCGCCGCAACGATGACAGGGGCAAGTCGGCTGCCAGCCAGGATAGGCGTCACGATCGTGAGCGATCCGGTACTGGAGGCCACAAGGGGCAAGGCAGCCAGGATCATCGTTCCGGCCGCAATCCTCGTGATGTCGATCGCGAGATCTCGCAGCGTCAACGGGAACGCGAGCGTCGTCAGCGTGAAATGCTGTCCTACCAGAAGATACGCGAGGAGCGCGAACGCCAGCGCCTTCGTGAGCGGGAGCGTGAGCTGCGCGAGGAGGAGCGCCGTCGCAGGGAGGCCCGCGAGCGCCAGCGCATCGAGGAGGAGCGCCTGGCCGAGGAGCGGCGCAAGCTGGCTGTCGAGCGGGAGCGCCTTGAGCGCGAGAAGGCCGAACTGCTGCGCATGGAGCGGGAGCGCCAGAAGCTGGAGCGCGAGAAAATCGAGCTGGAACGCCTCGAGCTGAAGCGACAACAGATGAAGTATGCTAACAAAAACAAAAAAAACCAAAAACAAAAATCGTACCGCGTTGCACTCGTGCCAGCGCAGAGACAACAACACAGATATATCTCTCTATATATTTACTTAGTACTCTCTTTCGGAAGGCATTTGTCCGTGTGATTAGTGCGTTGACCTAAGTTGCAGCCAGCAGCCTCCTCCTCCTCCACGTTGTTTCTTCGACTCTTGAACTGCTTCAAAACGGTTTATAGGCCAATGATGCATTCTAGTCTAAAGCCCGAGTCTGAGAGCTCCACTTGTCCCCCACCCCCATCACCCGACCAGCCACTGTTGCCAGCCCCATTAACCGAACTTTTCTTGTCTCTTCCATCTCTTCCTCTCTCGCTCTTGTCAAATCACCTGCCCAGGATTATGGAGTCTCGCGATGATCCTGTCAAGCGCGTAGTTAGCAAGCGCACCGATGACCGCTACGGAGAAGTTTCCGATCGCAAGCGCACTGCTATCTTTGATGCCCCACCACCACCCCGATTCGACACGAATCTAGTCAGCTCTCGCAGGTAAGCAAACGTTCGCAAAAAGTCAATATGATATTAAATTGAATTTTTATTTAGGGATTTATATTTATTTTTTTTATTTGACTAAGTAACTTATTTTTGTAGTACAAATTCGCGGTTTTGACTTTCAATTTCGATAACAAAAAAAAAATAATTTATCTTCCCCCCACAGCACCTATGACAAGAAACATGATGACTATGGCTCCTCGTCGAGCACTAAACGCGTTCTGGATGACTATTCCAGCTCCAACAAACGCATGGACTATAACAAGCGCAATGACTATGTCCCCTCGTCCGGGTCCAAACGTAACGCTGTCGACGACTACTCTTCGTCCTTGCCCAGCAAGCGCTCCAGTGGCAACGACTATAATGTCTCTAGCTCCAAGCATGATTACTCTTCGTCCAGCAAGCGCGACGATTACAAGCGTGACGTGGAGGTGCGTCACTTGCCGCTGGGCGGCACTGTTGGAGGCTCCAGCAGCTCGTATCTGCACAAAAACAACACTGGCACTGGCTCCTATGTCAACAAGAACAACTCCAGCAGCGGTGGACGCTACAACGATTCTGATCGCAACAACACCTCGAACTACAGACGCGACGATTCGCAGAGCCTGTAAGTTAAAAGCAAATAAGCGGCATTCATTATCCACATCCTCAATCTTATTTGTTGAAATGTCGTATGTGCTTTTAAGTTACTAACTAGAATAATAAAAGCAATTTGTATTTGTTAGAAAATTTTATAATTTATGTTTCTTGATTTTAAGCCAGTTAATTTTATTTTTTAAATTATATATATTTATATTTATATTCTTCCATCATTTCAGAGGCAACAAGCGCTATGACAACTCCAACTCCGGAGGCTATGGCAGCAGCTCGAACAACGTCAACATCTGGGCCCCCTCATCCGGTGGCGGAAGCTCCCACCTGGGCGGCAGCGGTGGTGGCGGTAATCAAATGAAGTCCTACAGCAACAATGGAATGTCCTCGAATATGCATAGCAACAATTCGTGGCCAAAGTCTACACCCGTGGAGGATAACACCTGGCGTCAGGGACCAGTTCAGGGTCGCTTCGATCGCGGCTACAACGATCGTTCCACCGGCTATCAGGGCAACAGCAGCGGCGGAGGCGGAGGGGGTGCGGGCGGTGGCATGTATGGTGCCAGCCGTCCCGCTCAGGATCGCTATAGCGGACAGGTGTCGCGCTACTAGGCGGACGGGCAACGTGCATTTTACAAGAGGCAACCAACCAACGAACCAACCAACCAATCAAGCATCCCAGCACACCCACACCCATATGAATGACCCTTCCCACAGCGCCAATGGAGCGTTGCTTCTATTTTAGTTCGCTTTAGTTGTAGTCTAAGCTTCTACACTTACATTTGGATAAATAAATGTATTAACAATAAAAAGGCATAACAGATATGCAAATAATCACAACTATTTAGTGTATTTTATATTTATTTATGAAATCTACATTTGGGGATAGTCACCCTCGTAGGAGGAGATGAGTGGGGTGGTTGTGTCGACTAATACCAGTACGCTATGAGCCAGGGGGTAGACATCGTGAACCTGCACGTAATAGCCACGATCGCACTGCTCTTTGGAGGAGAATAACCTGTAAAAGATAACATTTTTATTTTATTCTCTATTTAATTTTAGATAAGGAGTCATACCATGTTACTATTTAGATAAAAATGCACAGGAAATAATAATTTCAGTAGTAGGGGAGCTCTAAAGAGCTTTATTCTCTGCGCTATAACTTTCTGACGGCATCGAATATAGAAAAATCCTTTTAACCACTTATTCTTTACAAGTTAAAGATAATATTTTTCTACATTCACATGGGATGACCCCCTTAATACTCTTCTCACGCCAATATATCCACCGGTTCCAGTATCAACTCGGACTTGTAAACCGATGCCAGAAAGTTGGTGAACGCTGCCGTGTTGTTGCCCAGCTCCAGCTCAGTGTTGGGCGTGCAAATCTCCATACCCAAGCCACTGCTGCTGGAGCCAAGTCCTGGCAGGCCGTTGCGAGTGCCCCAAACCGTGATGATGTTATCCTCGGAGGCCACTATGGTACACTGATCACTGCAGTTGGCCTTCTGTGAATGGTCAACTAAGGAAGAAGTCTCTGTACTAAAGGCGAGGACAACAAACCACAATATAGCGAGCCTTTACAGCATCTACCAGGGTAGGGTGATCCACGGAGTTGCAGTGCCTTATACCACGCTGACCCTCAGCATTTCGACCCACAGTGTAGACATAGCCTCCTTCTACTAGGAACACCGAGTGGGTGGACGAGAAGCAGGCCTGGATTACCTTGTGCGGCAGTTGGACTTTTTTCTAAGGACAAGAGTTGACCTTAGAGATTATATATTGAATGAAGCAGATACTTACAAAAGCAGTGATCTTTCCTGGTCTCTGGAAACCTAGCTTGTTGTAATCATTGCTGCCGCAGACATGGAGCTCTCCATTGGCAAACAGCACGGCGGAGGTATCAGGTCCACAGTAGATCTTAGTGGGTTTAGTCTTCACATGTGACAAGAGAATCTTCTGTGGGAATTTCCTGGAAAAAATAAAGGATAAGTTTAAGGTAAAACATTTTTGTTTAAGAAATAAAACTCACTGCTGATGCTGGTAGTTACCCAAGCCTAGGGCTCCACAGGCACTGGTGCCCCAAACATAGACTGCTCCCTCGCGGCTCAGCGCTAGGACGTGGTGCAGTCCGGCGGCCACTTGCTCCACCCGGACATCCGCCAGACGGGCCACCAGCTTGGGCGTATGATAGTTCCTTTGCTCATCCTGCCCCAGAGCCAAATTAGCGTTGCTTCCACAGCTGAGCAAGCTTCCAGCTTGGGTGACCAGGATGGTGAAACCATCGCCGGCACAGGCACCAACCACATGGTAGTTGCGCACGCTCTCCATGCGGCTGGGATAGTGCTTCCAGGCCTCCAGCGCTGTGAGTCCTAGCTGGCCATGGGTGCCCTCGCCCCAGGCATATGCCGATCCATCCTCGTTTACCACCACAAAGTGTGAGTCCGACATGGCTACGCTGACGATGACGGCCTTGGGCGGCAGCTGGATTGGAGCCATGCTGAAGCAGGTGCCAAAGGCTTTAAGTTGATATAGAACGGATCTAAGGGTGGGCAACTGGGTTAGGCAGTCGAACTCAGGGATCAACTAATTACCTTTTCTCTAGGATCTCATGCGGCGCCGCCGTCTCCGCGCTCATCAGCTGTTTGGTCTCCGTCTGAGCGGTGGGCAGCTCCAGTTCCATGGTCACGTTGCTGTGACCTGCGGCGGGGACAACAGCTGCCAAGTGTTGGCCACTGGGACCACCCACATCATCCTCATAGGAGTAGCTTTGAGAGAGATGGGAGCTTAGAGTAGTGGAGGAATAAAAGGCCTCAACTCACCCCTTGTTCTTTCCCAGACTCCGGAATATCAGGGGAATCCAATAAACCAGAACTTCAGAGGCAGTGGGTCGCCGGGCGGCCTCCACTTGCAGCAGATTGGACATGAGACTTTGCAGTCCCGACGTATAACCCGAGGGAACTGGCGTGTAGTTGCCAGCCATGATCTTGGTGACCAGCTCGGAGAGATTAGAGGCGGCAAAGGTCTTCTTCAGGCAGCACATCTCGCCCAGAATGCAGCCCAGAGCCCATATATCGCTCTTGTTATCGTACTCCTTGCCCTCGCACTGGAGAACATAAGGGAAAAAGTTAACTAATAAAGGGTTAAGCTGGGTAGGATAACCACTTGCCATCTCCGGACTGAAGTAGTAGGGTGTTCCCAATACCGTCTGGGCATGAATCTTGGTGTTCATTATCTTGGAAATGCCAAAGTCGCCTATCTTGACTATACCTCGTCGATTGAGGAAGACATTGGCAGTCTTGAGATCCCTGCAGATATAAGAAGCATCCTAAGTAATATCCTACAAGTAATCCTCAGCCCTTCTCACCGATGCAGTATATTCTCCGAGTGCATGTAGTTAATGGCGCTGGAGATTTGCTCGAATACCGCGATAATGTAGCGTTCTGGGAAGTGCAGCTTGCCCTGACGCTCGGCTATGATGTGGGCCAGGGTGCCTCCATCCGCGTACTCCATCTCTATGAGCAGCGTGTTGTCCTTGATGAAGCTTCCCAGGTAGCTGACAATGTTTGGATGATGCAACTTCGAGAACACATCCACTTCGTTCATGGCCAGATCCCGTCCCGGGGGCGTCAATTCACTTAGATTGATCTGTTTAAAGACTATCTGATGTCCGTCGGATTTACGTCGGTAGAGGATGGCGATGCCGAAGGAGCCCTGCCCCACCACCCGCACCTTCTCGTAGTTGGCCAGTTCCGGACCTGCCACCACCAATGACGCCGCCGCCGCTGCCTCCCTAGGAACGCTGAGCTGCAGGAGATGATCCTGTCGGGCTGCAGGTCCCTGAGCCTTGCTGCTGGACATGGCCTCCGCTAGCGATGTACTGGCCGCTCCGGTAGTACCGTCCGTTATGGTAAAAACCGTGGGTAAGACCCGACAGCAGGTGGATTTCTTTCTCGCTGGCACCTGTCCCAATGGCAACTGCAGCGAGCTGGTGGTCAGAGTGGTGGCGTCCGTTATCCGACCGTTGAAAATGGGCAGGGAACTAGCCTTGGCGCGGAACTTCTTCATCTCCTTCGAGAGCGGCGGGCACAAGCAACGACAAGTTGCTCCGAGTCCTGTCTGTTGGATAATAGTTTCTATTGGCATGTGTCCATCGAATTGGCGTTGTGGTCAACGCCCGGTTGCCAGGCGACCACCAGGGGAATGAGCTTGTGGACATGTCCCAGCAAATGTTATCAGTGGGTCTGCGCTAATTGGCCTGTCCGGGACCGGGCCGGGGGACATTATCATAAGCAATTGGATTGGAAATGGGAACGATATTTGCAGAGCCACTATTAGAAATAATCGACGTTAATTTCGGGAATGGAGTGTGAGTGGGGGGATTCGTAAATAAGTCATTTGCCAAACCTTCAAAGGGAAATGCTTCAATGCTAAAAATATTAGTTTAATTTTACTCACGTTGGTGTTATTTTTTAATTACTTATTGAACTATATATTTTTATTAAACAAAATAATTTACTTAATTTTTTTAAATTTAAAAACGCTTTCCGAATGGAATTTACTGCATTTTAGGCTTTTTTATGAAATTTTAAAAAC
>JAEIIJ010011705.1:0-26837 GCA_018904815.1 Drosophila ogumai | reverse complement strand
TAATTATAATAACAGTTTTTGTATAAAACTTTACCAAAATGTACACATTGCTAATAGAAAGTAAATAAATGTGAAAAAGATCTTTAATAAAATTATAAGAAATTAATACAAAATGTAAAGGGCTTTAGTTAATGGTTGCTAAACATAATCTATAATAAACATTTTTATTTAATAATTATTGCTCAACTCAAACCACTTTATAAGTTAAAGAAGCAATGTATTATGGTCATTTTCAACTTTATTTATCAGATATTACTCGAAATAATGCAAAGAACCCCTGGGAATTAACTCACTTTTCTCTCGCGACTTCTCTCTCCTCCTGGCCCGGTTTCCGTCTCTTCCTTCCCCCTTCTCCAACAATTTGCATGGTCAGCTGGGATTTAGTGTCCACTCAGCGTGTCTGGCGTCCAAGTGCCGCTCGGATTTGCGCATATATCAATCACACATATGCTCGCACTGGTCGTGAGCGGGCAGCGCAGGTAGCCGATCACCGATCGCCATTACCCGATCGACGATCTCCAGCTCTGCGGCTGTCGATGGGTTAAAAGGCCCGCTCTGGCCGGCGGATCGAGTCAGTCTGCCCCCGGCCTGGCCCTTTGTCGGGACGCGTTTTAAAGCAGTGCCGTGCAACAGCCTTGCAGCACATTGCAGCAGAGCCGAGCAGGTGCAGGTGCGCGCTGGTTCCTCCCCCGCTGGGATAGTCATGAGAGAGCAGAGGCAGCGGCCGGGACCGCTGCGCTGGCTGCGCCACCTGCTCGACGAGCTCCTGGTGCGCATCCTCAGCCTGAGTATTTTTTGCGTCAACGCCCCCGAGGGCAGGAGCTGTTCCGGAGAGGAGCTAGTGCCGGTAGCCAAATACGTGCCCATTCCAAAAGTTCGTGGTCTGCCGCTGGTGGGAACGCTACTGGATCTAATCGCCGCCGGAGGAGCCACGCAGTAAATGAGCTTCTATAACTCGAATAAAATAGTGTTCGCGAAAAGAAACTCGATCTCTGACGGCCTTTGTGTATTTAAAAAGGACTGCAAAGATTAGTTTATTAAAAAAAAATATAAATAATAATAATAAATTGTGAAACATCTAACTAAAAAATATAACTAAAAAATGATTGATTTTAAAAGGAAATTCTAATGTTTGTGCAAAAAAGACAAATCAATAAGTCTGTTAAAAGAGTAAATTAAAAATCATTAAATGTATCGGAATGATACAGAGTTTAAATCCTTAAAAATTGGTTATTTGTTGTGCAAAGGACAGTTCTTAAAATATACATAAATTAATATAATCAAATAAAAAATAAAATATCAAACCCTTAACTTCAAAATATAACTCAGACAAGTGCTAGATATATAAAGGAAATATCATTAGAGTTTGTGCAAAGAAAGACTAATTTATAAGTCTATTAAAAGTGTAAATTAAAACTCAAGTTTAAATTTAAAAAATTAATTTGTACCTAATTGATCTGAGATCTAAATAACACATTAAAAAATAAAAGATCAGATTGATCTAGAGTTTAAATCCATATAAATTACTTACTTGTGCCAAAGAACAGTTCTATTTTAGTTTTGCAAAACTTTAAGCTAAAGAATTTCATCAAAATTTGCATAAAGACGTCAAATGGATACCCACTTAACATATCAACCGTTTCTCTTCCCTCATCAAAAAGACTCCACAAATATATCGATGCCCGGCACAGACAATATGGACCCATATTCCGGGAGCGATTGGGCGGCACTCAGGATGCAGTGTTCGTGTCTTCGGCGAATCTGATGCGCGGAGTCTTTCTGCACGAGGGTCAGTATCCGCAGCATCCGCTGCCGGATGCCTGGACGCTGTACAACCAACAGCACGCCTGCCAACGTGGACTGTTCTTCATGTAAGTGGAGTGGGCCAAATGAGGCTGATGAATTGCAAATGAATGAGTCCGCGGAACCGATCTCATTTCTCTTCTTCCCGCCGTGGGGAGCAGGGAGGGCGCCGAGTGGCTGCACAACCGACGCATACTTAATCGCCTGCTGCTCAACGGCAATTTGAATTGGATGGACGTGCATATTGAGAGCTGTACCAGACGGATGGTGGAGCAGTGGCGAGCACGCACCACAGAGGTGACGGCACTGGAGCCGGCAGAGGCGGGTGGCGAGAAGCGATGCTATGAGCTGCCGCTGCTGGAACAGCAGCTCTATCGTTGGTCTA
This sequence comes from Drosophila ogumai, assembly GCA_018904815.1. NCBI lineage: Eukaryota > Metazoa > Arthropoda > Insecta > Diptera > Drosophilidae > Drosophila > Drosophila ogumai. The sequence goes on along the minus strand of JAEIIJ010011705.1, from coordinate 24,649 downwards.
TAGAAGGTGAGAGAGTTTGGGAATATCCTGGAGGTTCTAAGATTAATTTAATGGAACATATTGGAACATGGAACATATTTCCTATAATGGTTACCACATCATGATTTTTTCAGTTCTTTGCTGCATTATGTTTGGCAACAGTGTGCTCACCTGCCCCAAGATCCAGTCATCGCTGGACTACTTCACCCAGATTGTGCACAAGGTTTTTGAGCATAGCTCGCGGCTGATGACCTTCCCGCCTCGTCTGGCCCAGATGCTGCGCCTGCGCATCTGGCGCGACTTTGAGGCCAATGTGGAGGAGGTGCTGCGCGAGGGTGCTGCCATCATTGATCACTGCATCGGTGTGCTGGAGCTAGACCATCAGCAGCCGCACGAGGAGCCAGCACTCTTCCAGCGGCTGCAGGCGGCAGAAGTGCCCGGCGAGATGATCAAGCGGATATTTGTGGACCTGGTCATTGCAGCAGGAGACACGGTAATGCAGATATTCCCAACTAAAATAAGAACTAACTAATCCGACTTCGAATCCTTCAGACCGCTTTCAGCAGCCAGTGGGCATTGTACGCCCTCTCCCGGGAGCCGCTGCTCCAGAAACGCCTAGCCAAGGAGCGCGCCACCAATGGCTCGCAACTGATGCATGGCCTAATCAAGGAGTCTCTGCGTTTGTATCCCGTGGCTCCCTTCATTGGTCGCACCCTGCCCCAGGATGCGGAACTGGGCGGTCACTTTATCAAGAAAGATGTGGGTTAAATGAGGCTTACCAAGTCCGCACATATAGTAATCCCTTGCCATGCCTCTCTTTCAGACATTGGTGCTGCTGTCCCTGTACACGGCCGGACGCGATGCCTCGCACTTCACCCAGCCGGAGCGGGTGCTGCCAGAACGCTGGTGTATACGCCAATCAGAGCAGAGGCATCAGTCGCACGGCAGCCTGCCCTTTGCCATCGGCCAGCGGTCTTGCATCGGCCGCCGGGTGGCGCTCAAGCAGCTCCACTCCCTGCTGGGTCGCTGCGCCACCCAGTTCGAGATGAGCTGCCTCAACGAGCAGCCCGTGGACAGTGTACTGCGCATGGTCACCGTGCCCGATCAGACCTTGCGACTGGCCCTCCGGCCGCGAACCGAGTGATACGCATTACCTTAATCCTAACAGATAACACTAATCCTAATTGTAATCGTAGTTTCTTTAGTTTTATACAAAATATATAAATGTCACAACTACACACAAAGCGATAAAATTATGCGAAGGCGAGGGAATCAAGAAATCAGAGCTAGTAACAAGACATAGACCAGTAACATGGAGCAGAGAACTATGACTCCAGTCACAGAGGAGCCCCACAACAACTTGCCAAGGATCACGGCGCAGACAATGGTCGCAAGTACAGGTATCGAGCCCAGCGGCCGCAGGCAAAGCCTCGGGGGTACCAGCTTCTCTCGCATATCCACGTTTCCAGTGCTCTTGTCGAACCACTGCTCCGTCATGGGGGCGTACAGAAGCTGCCTCGCCACCTTTCCGCAGTAATCATTGCGCACGTAAAAGGCTTTGATTTGATTGCCGTACTGAGAAAGAAAACAGGAGTTAAGCTGAAGCTCTGGAGAAATCTGTAAAAGACTTACCCTCTTGTTAATGCTGTCAGAGATGCGATGCAGTAGCCTCACCAGAGGCTTGAGCTCATTCGTGCGGATTGGCAGCAAGGCGGGATCGACGATGGCCTGCATATTTGAGGCATTGAGAGACATTTGATGTGGGTTCAGCTTGGAGGTGTCCAGCGAGTTGCTGGTGTCAAAGAAACTAAAGTTTTGCAGTGTGGCGGAGGCGGGCGGGAAAGGTTCCGCTGGCAGGGTCTCATGCATAGACAGGTTGGCCTGATCTACCTGTTGAAAGATTCAAATCTTGTAAAAATTACAATTCTTGAGTTGCGAGAGCAAGAAACCTACATTGAAGGTACGGCAGAAGGCGTCGATGCACTGGCGCAGCACCTCCGGAATGCGACTAAACTCGCGCAGTGTCACCTCGTCCTGGCTGACCTCGCGGAACAGCTTGTTGAAAAAATTCTTGAGAAAACCATCCGAGCGCTGCCTCTCTGCAATCGCATTTCGCAGACCAGCAATCTCTCGCAGCACTGAGTTGCGGGCCATGCTGATCTCGTACAGAAATCTTTGTATTTGCATTTGCATGGTCTGACTGAACAGTTTGGTTGTATTGGAGGTAGGGACCACGCTATTCCATTGGGCGCCGGGTGAGTGGGATTTGCTGCAAGGAAAGTAAAGTTAATTTACGTTCCAAGGCAATAGAATTCTTAGGCTTACTTTAACATGTGAACTTGTCGCTGTGGTGAATCAAAACCGTAGGCATTGCCGGCATACTGGCGCTCGTAACGCTGCAGTCGCTCTACAAGATCATGTTGGGAAAACATGGTTGCTAGGCGGTACAGCATGAAGGCATTACGAAAGACCGTGAAATCCAAACGCTCAAAGTGCGGCAACAGTATGGAGAAGATATGCGTGTACATGATTAGGTTGTCAATAATGAAGCTATCAAAGTGGGAGGATATGGGCGGCCTGTACGACAGGCTACCCGCCCTAAAATATATGAAAAAACAATTAGATTTCTGAATTTATAAAAGATTTCTTCATCTTTTACTCACATTTTGTGGTCCAGGGCCGACATGGTGTACCTCCAAGGCTGGATATAGCTCAGCCAGAGCTCCAGCACCACCATCAAAGAGCTGTCCAGGGGCCAGCGTTCAATCAAACCGCACAGGAAGGCTAATATCCTAGCCTTAACCATGCTAAGCGACACCTTGCGCAGCGAGCAGAGCGAACTATGATCTAGCTGTGCCCCATTGGCGAAGAAGTGGATCTGCTTGACTAGAAGCCGGACGCCACGCACAAAGTCGCTGCTGGGCAGGTGATGCTCCGACTCAATATCGTACCGCAGCCAGATATCCACGAAGAAGTGTAGCACGGACTCGGAGCGCCAGGCATAGGCTCGTGCAGAACTGGCATTGGCACTGGAGGACTGGGGCGAGGTGTTGCCGCTGCCACCACTGGTATTGGGACTTGCACCTCCACCAGAAACGTTTCCCCCGTTGCGATATGAGCTGGGAATTCTGATATATCGTGGCTGCCTCTGCGGTTGCAAGGTTTGAGTGGGCAGCGGCTGTGGTGCCTTTACTCCGCTGCTAAAGTGCACGGGCTCAATGCGGGCATCCGGAACCAAAGGCAGAAAGTTGCCGAGGTACTCGGACACCAGCTTTAGGTAGATGGTCTTGCAGCGCACGTTGTGAATTTGCATGGCAATGGGATTTATGGAGTGCAGCGGCTGCAGAGCGTGCAGGACAAAGTGGATTACATAAAAGTCGAAGGCATTCAGCCACAGCGTGGCCACCTGGTGTCGCATGGGGTCAATGTTGATCAGATCTGCATAGAACATGGAATTTTGGCCAGCCTGCAGCATGGCAACGAACTTGGCCTGGAAGGGGAGCATTCAGCAATGATACTGGATAATCAAATACCTTCACTCACCGGCAGCAGGTTAATGTCCAGCTCGAATTTGCACTGGTCGGCCAGCAGGCGGTGGCAGAGGTGCATCCAAGGACCGCAGACGCCGAAAAAGTGGTTCAGCGCCTGGAAGTGCATCGCACTGTTCTCCTGCGTCGTCGTGCGCAGTCCCCAGCCCAGGGGATTGCCATTGATCCCGAACACGGAGTGCACAATGTGCGGGAATACCTCCTGGATCTGTCGCACGGAGCAGCGATCGAACAGAATGGTCAGCTCGTGCAGGCGGTCCATCAGCGGCAAACTGAGCACCGTCAGCAGGCGGGTCTAAAGAGTACATCTTGTTTTATCTAGAATTCGATTTACTCAAGGCCAGCTACTTACATTTAGGTTTTCCGGCACCGTCGCTTGTGACATGGCAAGGCTGTATTTCTTGCTAAAAATTACTAATTAATATAACTTCTTTTAAAAAACGTTTAAAAACAAAAGCAGCCGGCGTTGAGTTTGGTTCAGTGTGACCGCCGTGTTTTACGATTATAACGCTGAAGCGCCTCTTCTCCGCCTCCGCAAAGAATTTATTTTTTAAAATTTTATTTCACATTTCTGTAGGTTTTTATTGTTGGTATTTGGATAAGCAATTACGAGCCTATACTATAAGTAAATCAGCTCTATTTATTATTTTCCTTCACCAAGCCAATTTTAAAAGCAACAAGTGGTCGTCCCATTATATACAATTTTCTTATATGTTTTTAGAATTGATAAGCAATTCTATCAGCATTTAGCTCACATTTATTTTATATTATTCAAAATTTAAATCAATTTTAAATTATAAGTTCCCAAATTAATTCAAATTTAATTTAATAATTTATATAAATTCTAGTATTTTTAAACCCCACTCTTAATTGCTTAGTATTATTTTCTTCTTTCCCCGTGGTATTTTTCGCACCACGCAAAAAGCCACACTATCTTGCGACCGGCGTTTTGTTTTGCTGCAGTTTCAGTGTTTATTTTCGTTAATTTGCAATTTAATAGAACAAACATGAAGCGCAGAAGTCAAACGCAGGCCCAGAAGGCCAAGGAGATCAGTAAACAGCCAAAAGCCAAGGCTGGAGCCCTAACAGTGGCCCAACTCAGCTCCGATGCCATTTGGCAGGTGGGTGCTCCGCTGGACAACTTATTTTGGCGTGGATTATAAACATTTAATTCTTTTCGACAGCTCGCATCGCAGTACTGGGCACCGGACACAAAGGCGGATCACCAGCCATACAGCGCAGAGATTATCGAACGCATCTACAAAGAGGAAATCGGGGGCGGCGGCGGTGGCAGTCAGAGCTCGCGGCGAATCAACATGCTGGAGTTCAGCCAGTACCTGGAGCAGTACCTGTGGCCGCACTACCAGCGAGATACCGCCACCCATGCCCACCTCATGTCCATTGTGATCATGGCCAACGAGAAGTTCCGAGAGCGCGTTGAGGTATGGACTGTGTTTGAAAATCTGCCGGATCAGTATCCGGCCTTCTTCCGCCACGTGCTGGAGAGTTGCTTGCCCAGCAAAGGGAGCCGAGAGGCAAGCAGCACCCTGCGGGAGCGAACCGCCCTGCTCATGTTCCTCAATCACTGCTTCAACAGCATGGAGATCGAACTGTGCCGGGAGCAGGCCAAGCGACTGGTCTCCCTTTCCATGTGGCACTGCCTGCAGCCAAGTAAGTCAAAGTCAGAACCCTATGATAATCCTTGATTGCTAACATTTCTTTAATCCTTAGAACGTCGCGAGCAGGAGCTTCGAGAGGTTCCCGAGTGGCGAAAGTATTGGAAGCGCCTCCTCAAGAAGGACAAGGACACTAAGCCCGAGGTCCAGTGGGAGCGACACTTCATGCAGAACCTCATCATCGACTTTCTGCAAATCGTCGAGGGCATTCCCGCCAAGGGCGATATAAATCCTAACGTGGTCCACTACTGCGAACGCTTCCTGGAGTTCATCATTGATCTGGAAGCCCTTCTGCCGACACGCCGCTTCTTCAACACCGTTCTGGACGACTGTCACCTCATTGTGCGGGCTCTGCTGTCGCCGCTGGTTCGCCGTGAAGAAGGAAAACTGTTCGGCCAGGTAGGTGTCAGACTTTTAATGTTTTAATTACTATCTCGTACGGCATAAATTAGTTAAATTTAAGTACAAATCTCAATGTTGGACATTGCTAAACTACAAAAACACTTAGAGTAGCGTGGACGGTGGACGTGGACGACGGCTGGCCGCCTCAGTAGTCGTTGCCGTTCATGTAGTGCATCTCGTCGCCCCAGTCGTTCGTCGAAGGGGGCTCATTGTAGCAGCAGGACTTCTTCAGCAAGAAGGTGACGTGTCGCTGGCGCAGCACGCAGATGTATAGCAGCAGCGGGGTCTGCAGGGCATTGACCACGATGTGGGCATATAATAGACCCTCCAGCTGCAGCCAGGACATGATTAGAAATAGCCAGGCCACCGACATGACTAAAAACATCAGGGAAAACATGATAAAGCTGCAATTTTAAAAGGATATTAGGATAGTCAAAAGGACTTCAAATGCAGAGCTACTCACTTGGCTTTCAGCTTGTGGGCAATGCGTCCATATACAGTCCTTCTGTTTATCAGATTCCTGGTGGTCATAAAGAAGAATAAGTTCACCAAAATAGTGCATGCAATGGGGGCAAAGAATATGCAGATGCCCAGCCAGCCGATTGTCTCCTGCTCGCCAACCATCTGCTCCTTTTTGTACGAATCGGCGTCCAGGAAAAAATGCGCAAAGACTGCCAGGCCTGCCATCGTAGCCGTGCATCCCCAGGCGTAGGCCGAGTAATAGCAGTACTTCCTGCCATCTGTGACTCTAAGGAAGACGTTCCTTGAGCGGAAGGTCTTCCAGATGTAGTAGCCAAAGCTGTTGAGCCAGAAGAAGGCAGCCAGCAGGCTGAAGCACAGGATTATGTCCGCCACTATGAAGCTAACGTGGCTGGTTAGCTCGGTGAAAATACGGACTAGATCCGCCGCCTGGCTGACCATCAGGCACATGGCTATCGTCGTCACAATGTTGCCCACCAGATCTCTGCTGAATGGACGTCGAATTAACGCATGAGGGGAGTCTGATTTTAACACAATTTCTCACCTGAGCGTCGGAAGTATGAAGTAGATTATGGCGATGACCAGCAAGATGATGAGTGAGATGCCATGAAAGATGGGATTGAGGATCTTGCGCAGCAGAAAGTTTGAATCGCTCCACTTGATCTCCTTGCGCGCCAGGCAGATCTTGGCGAAGAGTACGTGCTGTTCGCCAGTGCTGGAGGTGGCCTAAAAAGAAGATTTATGTTTATTTAATTCATACCTTTGAAACTATGAAAATGCCTACCTTATCTATGCAGTACAAGCCATGATCGTAGTCGTGATAACGCGGCTCCAGAGCACCAGCAATGTCCTCCTCGTAGTCCGATTGTATTCCATGACGCTCCTCAGCCTCATCTTCGGCATTGGTATAATGTCTCAGCCTGCCATCGTCCAGTAGAACCAGCTTATCGGAGCTCTAAGTGATTGAAAAGTATGCGAATCTGTTTTTGCAGTTTGTGATAGACTATCACTTACCCCCATGTAATGGTATATGGGCCACATCTGCATTGATCCACAGTTGGGAATGCCGATGACGAACTTGTAGCTGACGGGCCTGTTCTGATCTCCTCCATAGCTGGTGAACATCGGCTGGAAATAGTCTGCAAATAGAAAGCCATGATATATATATATTATATACAGAACAAAACGGAGCAGAGCGCAGAGAATCATTAAGACACTTCAAGTTCTTGCCGCCTTTGTTTGATTTCCGTTTTTGGCTTGGAGGGGACCAGAAGAGAGTCCGCCTCCCCGTTCTCCTATATAAATATTTATACGCTCTGTGGCGAAGAACGTGAGCACAGCAATGCAATGCATCTTCATCAGCTGTTTCTTGCCCGGTTTTTTTGCAATTTATGCGGATTTGTTCTCCTCGAATTGCTGCAGATGGGATGCACTTTTGTTCCACTCGTGCCTTTGATATGCTAATCATAGCTGAGAGCAGGGAAATTAGATTTCAAGTGTTGATTACGCGGGCTTTGAATGGATTTGAGTAATCCTTTCAGTTACAAATTTGATGAGATCAGTTCGATGGCAATCTGATGTTCAGGGCAATGATTCATCTATGAATTTCTATTGTAGCAATTTTATGTGTCACTTTAATGGCAGTTTCAAGGTTTTAAATGTTGACATTGCATTTTTTTTCTATTTTAATCGTTGTACAGCCTTTTGTTTGGTTTCATTTGATTGTTTACTCTTTCATTCTTTTATTCTGTGCAAAGTCTTACTATTTCAAGCTCCATGACAACAGTAGCATCTTTATAACATCTTGCTAATGGATTTTCCGGCTCATTCCATTGCTGCTAGATGATTCCCTCGATTAGGGGAATCCCCCCTTGAGTGGTTACTTAAAACAGAAGCCGAGGCAAGTCCCACAGCATAAATCATATTTTTTCTCATCAGGATTGGGGGCACCACAGTCTCGTGTTTGTTTTAGGAACTTGTTGGGGGAGCTTCTGGCTGCGTTCCACTGATCCACTGATAGCCAACAAATGGGCCACTTAATGTTACAACACACACACACTTGTATGTATGTATCTATGTTGCATGCCAGCAGGGAAAATCCATAAAGTTGAATGGCCAACAAACTCCGCTGTCGGCATTGTCGTTGTTATGGCTACTTTCGGGCAAAGAAGGAGTGGGCATGGGTCAGAGACCAGCTGTTGGGCACTCACCCGTCTCGTTGACGTACTGGCACTCGCTGTCCACGTGTATCTCGAACTTCTCGCAACATTTGTTGACCAGCACCAGGTGGGGATCGGCTGCAGGTCCAGGAGATCCCGCACTGCTACTGACATGACCGTCTACCCGTAATGGGTGAGCGAGGAGCAGCAACAGGAGCGGGAGCAGGGGAATCAGCAGAGCGGAGCAGCAGCTGCATTTAGTTGCTAAAAAATGCGCGCCAAGCGTTTTCACGAGCATCTTTTGCACACACAGAAACACAGATACTCAAGCAGATACAGATATAAATACAGGTAAGCAGCAGTTTTTGTTGTTGTTGTTGCTGCTGCTGCTGCTGGTGTTTATGTGTTGGATCTGTGCTGGCTAAGAAATGCGTCATCAAGGTGCCGGCTGTAAGCCAAGATCATGACATGCATACGGTAACTTGAGGCGACACTTTTTCACAATATCTAAGAAAACACACAAACAAAAGGCACGCGGGCCTGGAATTCTGCCAGATAAAGATTGAGATTCTGATTCAGTTTATAAACAATTCCCGTCTCACTTCCTCCTTCAACAATATTTGTATTCAAATCCAAAAGTTTGTGGAAACGGGAAGAAGAAATAGCGACCGATTCGAAGCGACGTTGGAAAGCGAATGACTCTCTGGGGTCGCTCTTAACTTCTAGTCGGCGGAGAGAGCGTGGCGTGGAGTGTTTCGTGAGCGGCGCTCGGCTCAACCCCCACCAGTGCTCTCTCCCTCCCTACCTTCTAGCCATTCGGGCAGACAACAAAGTTGAAGCAGGGCTTTGAATGCAGCCGGAGCAGCACCGCTCTGTCTCTCCGCGCTCTCTGGATTTAAATTGAGCGACGGAAATTATCAATTGGAGCAAGTACATAGTCAGGCAAGAGGAACCGGCAATGTCTGCCTGTGTGGGAGTGTGAGTGGATGCTTTGTTTGCTCCCCTCGCCCTCTCTCTCCACCGCCAGGATGTGCTAGATGATGCAGCGATGATAAGATGCAGCTGTATATGTGAGAAGCCCCTCTTGACGCGTGCCCTGTCAACACACTTGTCCTCTCACACCTCCGCTTACACGCACTCCAGAAGAAGAAGGATGGGGCTAGCGACAGTCTTTAATGAAGATTTCCCCTTACAAAACACCCTTCAGCTAACCTTCACCACCGAGATTTGTATCGAAGCCTCAACCGCCTGTATTGGGTTTCGTTTTCTGTTTCGAATTTACTGCCGCCAGGACATCCGCTCCCGGCTCACCTGGCTCACCTAATTAGCACTCGCTCTCACACATACACTGTCAAAAGTCGCCGTTGCTTTGGTGTGAGTGGTCGTGCCCAAACTGATGACGTACCAACCTTTTGGAGCAACCAACCGGCTTGACTTTGGATACCTGTAGTGCACTGAAACCTAAGAGAGAGTTTGAGGCCAGAGAAAGAGCAAAAGACAGGCAGAGAGAGAGGAGCCAGCTAAATGATTGCGTGAGTTTGTAGAATTCACGAGGGCAGGTAGTAAAACAACCAAACACGTTCCATTCAATGCACGCGTTACGGGAAGCGAACAGGGGCGGATCTGCGGGAATTGGGGGAGAATTATTAAATTCTAATAAAATTATTTTTTTAACTGCTTAATGACGAACTTCATTATTTATACATATAAATATTATATTTATTAGCTGCTGGACATGCTTAAGTTTTATACCCGCTTCGAGATCAACGATGTCACCGGCAGTTCTCTAACGGATCACGACATGACCCAGCTGCACTACAAGAAGATCACCTCGCTGCAGCGGGCAGTGTTTGCCAAGTTCCCCAGCCTGCGGGTTTTCGCTCTATCCAACGTGGCCACAGTGGACAATCGGGAGTCGCTGGAGCAGCACTTTGGTGGCCTGGATGGCGAAGGGCTTCGGCAGATTGCCACTTTCCTGAACCTAGTGCCAGAGGAGATGGTGGAATCCTTGAAGTGGCACCGCCTGGATGAGCAGTTCCTGCGCGAATTGCTAATCACGCGACACGAGCGACGCTGTTCCCAGCTAGAGGCTCTCAACGAGATGCCGCTGTATCCCACGGAGCAGATAATCTGGGACGAGAACGTGGTGCCCTCGGAGTACTACACTGGCGAGAGCTGCCTGGCGTTGCCCAAGCTTAATCTGCAGTTTCTCACCCTCCACGACTACCTGCTGCGCAACTTTAACCTCTTTCGCTTGGAATCCACCTACGAGATTCGACAGGACATCGAGGATGCTGTGAGCCGAATGCTGCCATGGCAGTCTGAAGACGGAGATGTTGTCTTTGGAGGCTGGGCCAGAATGGCGCTTCCCGTGGCCAGCTTTGCGGTGGTGGAGGTGGCCAAGCCGCATCTCGGTGAGAAGAAGCCCTCGCGAGTGCGTGCTGATGTGGGAGTGACACTCTCCGTGCGTAGGGAGATCAAGGAGGAGTGGGAGAACCTGCGCAAGCACGACGTCTGTTTCCTGATTACCGTGAAGCCAACGCAGCCTTATGGCACAAAGTACAACCACCGGGAGCCCTTTATTCCCCAGGTGGGCCTGGTCAGTGTCCGAGGATGCGAGGTGGAGGGCATGCTGGATGCCAACGGGCGGGTCATAGAGGATGGCCCGGAGCCAAGGCCCCAGCTGCCAGGGGAGCAACGTTGCTATCGCGTGTGGCTGGACTCGAATCAGTATCGCCAGGACATGGACGATCTGCAGGAGGTAAGCCTAAACGAAACCCAGGGTTTTATGGGTAATCTTCAAGGAATGTCTTGCATTTTCAGGGTGCCGATGACGTCTACGAAAGCTTCAATATCCTGATGCGTCGCAAGCCCAAGGAGAACAACTTCAAGGCAGTCCTGGAGACCATTCGCCACTTGATGAACACCGAGTGCGTGGTGCCGCCCTGGCTGCACGACATCCTTCTCGGCTACGGTGACCCTGCGGCCGCTCATTACTCGAATATGTCAAACCAGGAGCGGAGTTTGGAATTTAATGATACTTTCCTGGACTACAAACATCTGGTGGCCAGTTTTCCAACGTACAGCATCAAGTGTGACCTGCCAGAGGAGAGTCGCCTGCCGCCCTATCGCCTGATCTTTGAGGATGTGCCCACCCATAAGGAAAGCGATGACGAGGAAAGGGATGAGAAAATGGAGGTGGAGGCACTGACCAAGTCCATAGTGGTGCAGCCCTACAAGTACGAGGCCAGGGGACCCTATCCCAGTGATAAGCCCAAGCAGTGAGTAATATTGACGTTGTTTTATTTAGAATCTATAATCATTTCCTTTCTGTTTTCTAACCAGAAACTCCATTCGTTTTACGCCCACTCAAGTGGAGGCCATAAGAGCGGGTATGCAGCCAGGTCTGACCTTGGTGGTGGGTCCTCCTGGAACCGGTAAGACCGATGTGGCTGTCCAGATCATCTCCAATATCTACCACAATCATCCCAGCCAACGCACCCTGATTGTGACCCACTCCAATCAGGCTCTGAACCAGCTCTTCGAGAAGATCATGGCTCTGGACATCGATGAGCGGCATCTGTTGCGTCTTGGTCATGGTGAGGAGGCCCTGGAGACCGAGAAGGACTACAGTCGCTATGGCAGGGTCAACTATGTGCTGGCCAAGCGCATGGACTTGCTCAGCCAAGTGCAGCGACTGCAGGAGGCACTGGGCGTGAGCGGTGACAATGCGTACACCTGCGAGACGGCTGGCTACTTTTACCTTTACAATGTGATGGCGCGTTGGGAGAAGTTCCAGAACCAGATGAGTGTGCACAGGAAGGCGGAGGCGGACGCTGAGCAGCTGAGATCGGTGTTTGAAAAAGAGTTTCCTTTCGGAAAATTCTTTGCCGATGCCCCGCAACCCCTGTTTAAGGGCGGCAGTTTTGAGGAGCTCATGGATATAGCCAGCTCCAACTTCCGTTACATCTCGGACATCTTCACCGAGCTGGAGGAGTTCCGCGCCTTTGAGCTTTTGCGCACGGGATTGGATCGTTCGAAATACCTGTTGGTAAAGGAGGCTAAGATCATTGCCATGACCTGTACGCACGCTGCTTTGAAGCGCAAGGAGCTGGTGAATCTTGGCTTCCGCTACGACAACATTCTCATGGAGGAGTCCGCCCAGATCCTGGAGATCGAGACGTTCATTCCACTGCTGCTGCAAAATCCGCTGGACGGCCTGAATCGTCTGAAGCGGTGGATCATGATCGGAGATCATCACCAGCTGCCGCCTGTCATCAAGAACATGGCCTTCCAGAAGTACTCCAACATGGAGCAGAGCCTGTTTACCCGGCTGGTGCGTTTGGGAGTGCCCACCGTGGACTTGGATGGCCAGGGTCGTGCCCGTGCCAGCATCTGTTCGCTGTACAAGTGGCGCTACAAGAAACTCGAGGACCTGGATCACATCCTAGCACGGGATGAGTACAAGAAGGCTAATGCGGGCTTTGCCCACGACTATCAGCTGATCAATGTGGAGGACTTTAAGGGTGTGGGCGAAAGCGAACCCAATCCCTACTTCTATCAGGTGGGTTTTAAGTTCTTCTTTAAAGTTTAACCTTTTAACGCGTTCCAAATCCCACAGAATCTGGCTGAAGCGGAGTACATAGTGGCCACCTATACGTACATGCGCCTTCAGGGCTATCCCGCGGCCAAGATCTCCATACTGACCACCTACAATGGACAGAAGCATCTTATACGCGACGTGATTAACGCCCGGTGTGGCAATAATCCGCTTATAGGATGGCCCCACAAGATCACCACCGTGGACAAGTATCAGGGCCAGCAGAACGACTACATTCTCATTTCTCTGGTGCGCACCAAGGCGGTGGGTCATCTGAGGGATGTGCGACGTCTGGTGGTGGCCATGAGTCGTGCTCGCCTCGGTTTGTATGTGTTTGGCAGGGTTTTCCTGTTCAAGAATTGCCTGGAACTTCAACAGACCTTCAAGCTGGTGAGTGTGAAGGAGCTTATTTAGGATCTTTATCAAATTTTAATTTCCTTTCCTTTCAGCTAACGCAGCGACCCTTGAAACTTAGCTTAGTGCCCGATGATAGCTACCCCACGGATCGTTTGGCCAGCACTACAGTGCCCAGCGAAGCCATAAGGACTGTGGAAAATATGTCGGAAATGGCGCAGTTTGTTTACGAACGGTATATGGCCAAAATGGAGGAGCTCAAGGGCACTCTGCCCACCGAGGAAGAGCTGCTGGCCATGCGCAACCAGCTGCCCCAGGAAGATGAAGAGGATGCAGCTACCGGGGAAGCAGAATCTGAGGAGCCGCCAGAAAAGCGAGCAGCCACAGAGCAGACAGTATCGAAGAAAAAGACCGGAGAAGCCTTCAAGCCGACGCCCATTCTCAACGAGATCAGCGTGGAAGACGAAGACATGAACCAACGAGAACAAATGGCAGAAGTTGTAACCGAAGAACCCGCAGAGGAACCCACTCCCACCGCGGAAACCTAGTTTAGTTTGCTCCAATATTGTAATTTTAAAAAGTTCCAACAGTCTTGAAAGTGACAAATGCAAAACGCATATACCACCAAGTTCTACACATCATTTTTCTCTACTTTTTGGGTGCGGTAATGCCCTCCAATTGGGCCTTCAGCTGGGCATTGGTCTTCTTCAGGAAGGTGATCTCTTCGGTGAACTTCTTTTCCTCGGAGGCTCGCAACTCGGCATTGCGGCGCTCGGCCTGCTCCTGCTTCAGCTTCATGTCGGCAATGATCTCCTCCAGCGCCTCCTTGTCCAGTTCGAGTTGCTTGACCCTGTCACGGAGCATCTCCTTTTCCTCGTGGGCCTGCAGAGCCTTGCGCATGCCAAAGGCCACGGAGCTGCAGTAGAGCGTTTCGTAGGCCTCCATGGACATGGCAATTTCGTCGCGAATGCGAAGCAGCAAGAGGCCGCGTTCCGAGCAGTTAATGGTCACCTGACGGATGATCTCATCTGCAACGGAGAGCCTTAGTGGCAACTGGAAATGGTTTGGGAGAGGTTTACCTTACCAAAACACTGTGAATAAAGCTCGCGACGCACAGGACAGATGCCCGTCTCGCGTGCCTGAGTCTGCTGCAGCCTGGTGTCCAGCATCTCCTGCAGATTGATCACATCCTGACGCGTGGCCGGGGTGCTGGACACAGACTGCTGCCACAGCTGGCTCTCCTCCTCCCAGCAGCGTGGCGGCAAAATAGAATTGAGTATCTCTTCGGTCTCGCGTTTGGTGTCCAGCAAAGCGCCCGCAGTTTGGGGTCTTTTCATCTCAAGCTCCGTCAACGGAGCGCCCTTCTTGTCCGGGTGCTTGACCACCAGCACCGGATTGTTGTAGCGCACCAGGGTCTGGAACTGACCCACACTGGTTATCTGTAGCTCCTCCATTTCGGCGGATTTCCTTCTAATTTAACTATGTAAGACGAACTAAACTCGTGTGTGCTTGGGGACAGGTTCGACAGGTTTTGTTCAACGATTTTGTTGATTAAAATGTCGAAGGAAATGCCTGTGCTCGGAAAACTCCCTCCTGGGGGTGAGAATTTTGTTAGCTCTAGCAACCGACCGATTTGGGCGCTGGGCAACGGTTTGAATGGTTGTTTAGGGATTCGCCACACTGACTCCCAAATATCAACAAGTTGTTGAAAGAATTCTTAGTAGAGTTTCAGTAAAAACACATTTGTAATTATTCGTTTAATATATTTAAATGTAAATGCAATTCATAAATGAGTTTCTGGCTCGCTGTCCGTGAGGTTATTCGAACAGGGGTCGTCAATCAATTGTAACTTAGTTCGTTGCACATTTCCAATTCTCGCCAACTTAAAATATACATGAACTTATGAGTTATGAGCAAGTTTGGCTAATTAAAACTAGGATCTAAGAACCTAAATGTTAACTAAACGTAATACGGAATTGGAAGAGCAAATAATTTAGTCTTTTCGGAGTGGGTACAACTTAACTTGGCTAATATCGCGGATGCAGATGCTGATGCTGATTAGTAACTCTTACATATTCTCAATATCGATTCATTACGGCTAGAGACATTGTCAATATATAATAGTACATATATATTATTGTCATTATTTATGCGGGAGAATTTCCTCTATGGGTTCTTGTTGTTGTAGTTCTGTTGCTGTTGCTGTTGCTGTCCCCCTATCCTGGTTACAACTACGCTAAGTATGTATATACGCGCTCGAGATATTTTTAAGTGTTATGTACGTGCCTATATAATATGGTTAAGATGCAACAGAACGGACCACGGCAAGGGCTTGTCTACTACACATAATTTACACAACTAGCCGCTGCTCCAAACGAGACTTAGATCAGCTCGGCCACGGCATCATCGCCATCCCGAATGGGTGCCTGGAAGGTGGAACCCGTAAACTCGTACAGCTGTAAGGGGAAGACTCTCATTATCCAGACTCTATTATTTGCAGTTGCATTTCAAATTCCTCACCGATGGCGCTCGATTGTTACGCAGCGTGGCATAGTCCGCAAACTCATTCATGTGATGTGGATCAACGCGGGCCAGCAGCAGACCGGCACCACCCACGCCACCGGCACTGGCACCGCCGCCGCTGCGCATTGAACCACCTCCGGCACCACCGCCTCCAGTCAGGCGATTCTGATTATTACGCGGTTGAATGGTGGCATAGGTGTTGTCCACCGACTGGCCCACGTGATGGACCTGCTCCAGTGAGCTGCGATGGTGGTCCAGGTGGCCCGGTGTCTCCGAGTTGGAGATGTGATCGGGCTCTGAGAAGACCTGCATGGTCAACTCCTGCTCCTCGTACAGTTTTAGTTTTCTTTTTAAGAAAGAAGATTATAACTTTCAATATTTTCCCTAAAATCCTAGACAGCGTTTTACTTACTGCTCAATCCAAAGAGGATTCTCGGTGGTGTTTAAGTCTTCAATAATCTGCTTCTTGATCAGCGCCTCTTTGCGTCGCGTCTCAACGGGTACCGAAAGATTCCAGTGCTTCAGGCAGCAACACAACACAATGAAGCTTATGACGCCCACAAAAAGGACAATGACCAGGGCCACCAGTCCCACCACAGCCAGATCAAATTCGTCCTGGACAATGGCTATGTAGGCAGGCACCACATTCTCTATGGCAAAGCCGGCATAGTAGTCCTGGAAATGCAATTAAATTATTAGATTATCTTAGAAGCTTTCCTTTCACCGCTTTACCTTGAGATAATCGTAGTTCCTGTCAATATCCTTGAGTATCTCATCCACGGGTGCTATCTGCTGGGTCTGGGGATCAACGGCATGGAAATACAGGTCACACCAGTCCATGCGGATGCGTCCAATCGAGTCCAGATGGAAACGTATCTCGTCCACAATAATGCGATGCTGGGTTGCATTACGCAGCTCGGCTATGATCTCCTCTTGCTCCTGGTAGACCTCTTCCGGCGGTCGGGAAAGGATCACACGCACCAGCTGAGTCCCATCGAAGACCCAGATCTAAGATAGATTTTAAATGTAAAATATTTTAATTTGGAATTAATTAAAATGAAAGAAAAATGCGTCTTAAACTTACATTAACTTTGGTGCTGGCCGATCGCTGGGGTTGCTCCAGCTCTCGGGCCACAATCTCCAGTTCGAAGCGATCCTGGTTATATTCGGCCATAATGGTGTTGGCCGTGATGCGTCCCTCCTGCGAGATGGCAAACGGACTCGGAACAATCGAACCAGTGGCCTTGCTGGCACCGAATTTGTACAAGTTTGAGGCGACGATCATAAACTCAATCTTGGCATTCTTGCCCTGGTCCGCATCCGTGGCATTCACCAGCGCAATGGCCGCCCCCATCTTGGCATTAGCATTAACTCCAGCGTAATAAATGGGCTTTTCGAAGACCGGAGGATTATCGTTCACATCCAGCACGGTTATGGCTACCTTTGCCACAGTGTTGTCCCGATTCAAGGTCTTGATGGAGAACGCGGCGCGCTCCTCCTCGGAGATGTGCAGATCCGCCTTGATGCTGGCCAGGATGTACAGCGTGTAGACGTCCGTCTGCTCACGGTCCAAGCTCTTATTTGTGTAAATGTCACCTGTCAGCTTGTCCACATAGAAGGCTCCGTCCTCGTTGCCCAGCAGCATGTAGTAGAAGATATCGCGATTGTGCTTACTCCTGGAGGCAGCCTGAATATGCCCAATCTTTACATCCCTTCCACTGTTCTCGTTGATGGACACCTTGTAGGGATTAGAGGCATCTGGAAACTCTGGACGATTCTCGTTGGCATCCACAATACTGACGGTGAGCAGGCGCAGGGACTCAAACGGCGGATTGCCGGCATCCCGGGCCACCAGGATGATGTCGTAGCTTTTGGAAGAAACCAAAGATTCATACAAGATCCTTCGAGACATTGTGATAATACTTACTTGGCTCGATTCTTGCGATTTAGCAGAGTCTTAGCGCGCAACTCTCCCGTCACCTCATCGATCTTGAACTCAGCCGTCTGCTGCTCGTTCCTGTTGTTCACCTGCAGGTGATAGCTGATCTTTCCATTATCCTCCGTATCATTATCCACAGCCTTGACGGTGAGCAGGAGATAGTCCGGCTGGACAATATCGCCGGGTATCTCAATGGTGGCATTGGACAGAGCGGGTATGATAAACTCCGGTTTGTGGCGATTCACCCTTAGCACTGTGATGATCGCTCTGGTTGTGCTCTCCATGGTGCCAGATCCCTGGGTATCGCGGGCAGAGATAGTCAGATCGTAGACGCCATGCTTTCCGGTCAAACTCTGCGCTGGATACACAATGCCAGACTGGGCGTCGAGCTTAAAGAGAGCCAGTTCGTTGCCACCGGTGATAATGTAACGAACATCGCCATAAAGACCCTCATCCTGGTCGATGGCCTGCACTTGGAGGAGGGCAGCCGGGGGCTGATAGGCGGCGTTCTCCGCTACCGTGGAATTGTAGACATCTCGCGTGAAGACGGGCGCATTATCATTGACATCCAGAATGTTGATGTGGATCTAGGAAGGGGTTCAAAAGTTATTGATAAATCAAAAGGATTCGTTAATTTTCAAGCCAAAAAACTTACCGTTGCCGTGGCCGACTTCTGGACAGTTGCTGGAGCCTTATCCTGGGCCACAACCGATAGCGTTAGCTCCTTGATCTGCTCGCGATCGAGTATAGAGGCATTGGCCACCATCACGTTGCCCGTGTAGGCATCGATGCTAAAGTACTTGTTGTTCTCCCCAATCAAGGTGTAAGTGATCTCCCCAAAGACTCCGACATCCCCATCCGTGGCCTCCACCTTGCCAGCGACAGTACCCCGAGGTGAGTTCTCCGTGACATTGAAATAGTAGTCGGTTTGGGTAAATTTCGGCTCGTTGTCGTTCAGGTTAATGATGTCCACCACCACGTCTGCGGTGGCTGTCAGGGCAGGCACACCCGTATCACTGACCGTGGCCAGGAACTTCACCTCCTTAACGGCCTCGTAATCCAGCCGGGCAATGGTGTAGATCACTCCGCTGGTCTGGTTGATGGCAAAGTAGTCATTCGGACTGATGTTGAATTCCCCAATGCTGGAGTCCTCATCGGTGGCCTGCAAGGTGGTCAGTACAGTGCCCACAGGCTGCTCCTCCACCATTTGCAGCTTTATCTGCGGCTGTTCCACGCTCCAGGGGGCATTGAAACGCTGGGGAAGAAAGTGGATCAGCTTGATATTTGGAAACAGAGTCAAAATAGATTTCTTTAAATTTTATGTGAAAATTTTATCTCTTTTTATTTTGGAATGCTGTCCAACTCCAAGCTAAAAGTGCTCTTTATGAATGTCTTTTTGATACTCTTCAATGTGGCCAACTTGAATGTATATCACCTGTATGCTGATCTCAAGAGCGTTAAGGTCCAGGTGGATCTGTCCACGCAGGAGTTGTGGATCAGAGAGATCTTTATATTTCTGATCTGTGGCCTCATCGTGGTGCGCTTTCTCCTGTGCTTTGTTGGCTTGGCCTCCAGAGTGGTGGCCATGTGAGTGGGTCTCTTATTATTTGAGGTATATTTATTGTCTAGACTTTCATTTTAGCTATCCGATTCTAACCAACTCTCAGGCTGAGCTGCTTATGCCCACCATTGTTGTGCAGGCTGTTGACAATGTCATTCTGAATCTATACGAAATTATCCTGGGCTATTGCAGTCTGTGCTATCTGTTTCCTGAGAGCACGGCTGTTTTTATCTTCTTTCTATTCAAAATGTTATTGAAGATTGCCTGCAGCATAGCCGTTTTGTATGTTTAACCCGGAAGAATATCTTCTTTGGAGAAGTCTAATAACAGTCCCTTATTTGTAGAAACATCTACTCGGATCAGCACAACCATTTGGCCAGCATGGTTTCATTCAATGAGGAATCAAACAGCTTGGGACCGGACAGCGTAGATGAAATTGAACTGGCCAATCACAACTTGTTTTGAATGCTTAACAGGTGAGACTTGGCTTGTGGAAAAAAGAGATTAAATTCTAAATTAATTCACTTACCGGTGGTATCTTGTTGACATCAATAATCTGAATAATCAGCAAACCGCGACCCTGAAAATTCAAATAATTTCCTTAAATTCTTCTAAAAAACTTTAAGCCACAAAAATTTCCCACCTGCTGGACATTGGGAGCTGTGCTGTCCGTGACCAGGACATTGATTCGCATCACGGCAAACAGATTGCGATCCAAGTTCTTGTTGACCGTCACCTTGCCGTTTCTCGCAATCGCAAAGTACTCCTTAAACTGATCGTTGTGCGGCAGCTCCTTGCCCTCCTTGTCAATAGCAGTAATGTCATCGGTGGCCGCAAACTCCAGGGCATTGTGACTGGCCACATCCGGATCCAAGGCAATTAGGGTATACACCAGCTGTCCAGGTGGAGCATCCGCTCGCACCTCGGCGTGCTGAGTGGCCGGCACAAAGTAGGGATCTTTATCGTTGCTGTTCTGCACATTAATGGTCAGAGTGGCGGTGCCCGTCAGACTGGGAGTACCCAAGTCAGCAGCCTGAACCTGCAGTTGGTAAGTGTTCCTGCGATCAAAGTCCAGTTTCCGGGAGACAAACACCTCGCCGGTGCGCTCATCAATGCCAAAATCATCGAAGCTGCCCTGCTGTATGCGATAGCGGAGCTCGGCATTCTTTCCGGTGTCTAAATCGCTGGCATGCACCCTCTCCACACTCGTGCCAATCTCCGAGTTCTCCTCCACGACAGCACTATAGCTCTGCTGCTCGAAGCTGGGCACATGGTTGTTCACATCCCGCACCGTGATGTTCACCCCGCAGCTAGCGGTGAAGAGTCCATCGTTGGCCTCCACTACAAAGATGAGTTGATCGCTTTTCAGATTGGTCACATCCAGGCTAGCGTTTGGTCGGATGCTGATCTGACCGCTCTCCCGATCGATGTCGAAGATGCCCTCCACCTGCTCGGAGCCACGGATTCTGTAGCTAATGCTAGACATGGTGTCCGCATCTCGGGCCTTGACAATCAGCGGCGAGTCAAAGACCACTGCACCCTCGTCCACACTTGCCCGGTACAGGGGACTCTCGCAGACAGGCGGCGAGTCGTTGGCATCCATCACTGAGATCCGAAGGGAGACCACAGAAGCTGAGCCACGTCCATTGTCGTCGGTGGCCTGTGGGGAAAATATTTAAAAAAAAGGGTTTGATTAAAACCAAAATATTATGATATGTATAAATGCTTTATTATTTATTTCCTGTAAGTTTTTTTCTTCTTTTCATCAACTTAAATCGATTCTTAATTCTTACGTTTAATTATTTATTTATATTTAAAAACCTTGGCCTGTCAAAGTTAGCTTTCTTTCTTGTTAAGATGTGATTTCTTTAATTTCGTTTTCCCTCTGGTTTATTCCTTAAATAAACTTTTATCAGTGTTAATATTTTAAAAAGCCTTAAAAAAGCCTTGAATTTTAATGTTATCAACTTTTTGTTAGCCACGTGTTTACCAAGGTTCTGCCGCATAAGCACTTTTCTCACACGAACTCCCCCACCGGGTTACGCATATGAAATCATACCCACAACCCGCCCACGAAGATTGAGACAGTCACTCACCTTGTATGACAAGAAGTACGTGGTCTCCGATTCGTAGTCCAGACACGTCTGCGGTGCCTTGTCGTCATTAGCAGTCGCTGCGGGAACTCCAGGTGGAAATGCAGCTGGAGCTGAAACTGGAGCCGCCGGCACTCGCTCCTCTGGCGCCTGGGTGACTAATGTATACTGGACGGTCGGCTCGGTGCCAATTTCCCTGGGAACGGACGCCTCCATGGAGAGCATTTCCAGGTGACCCTCCCCCTCCTCATCCTCATTCTCAAACCCGTGCAGATCACGTCTCTCGCGCCTGTTGCTCTCGCCCTCGCCATGACAATTGGCCAGGCTAATGACACCTGTCTGCTCGTTGACATGGAAAAGTTCCGCCCCGGTGCCAGATAGGCTGTAGCGAATGCCGGAGTCTCCGTAGCTGCCAGAGTCCACATCCCGGGCCGTAATGGTGGCTATATACTGACCCGGAAGCGCCGCCTCCGAGACGGAGGCCGAATAGCTTTCCTGCTCGAAAACGGGTTTGTTGTCGTTGGCATCCAGCACGCTCACCGTAATCGTGGCCGTTGAGGAGAGCTTGGGATTCGTATCGGTCTCCTCGGCCACCACCAGGACGATGAATTTGCGCTGGTTGGGATTCTCGTAGTCCAGAGTGCCATTGGCCACGCGAATGTTAACCTGCGAGTAGCCGGTAACTAGTTTGGGCTCCACATCGAATACCCCAGAAACATCTTCCAGACGCAGGGCGAACTTTGAGTTCATGCCCACATCAGCATCGCTGACGCTCATGTCCAGGGCAAGCGGGGTTCCGGGCGGTGTGTTCTCCAGCAAGGACACGGAGTACTCCTTGCGATTGAACACTGGCGGGGAATCGTTAACATCTCGTATGGTCACCGTTGCCTTGGCCGTGGCACTTGTCAGCGGTTCGTCGCTGGGCACTCCGTTCACCAGCTCACGGGCTCGAATCACCAGTGAGATGATGCCCGTGGAATCCTCGAGAGCCTCGCGATCTAGGGGCTTGGCGGTGCGCAGTTCTCCGGACTGAGAGTCCAGCAGAAAGTAGTCGTTGGGGTCTAGGAAGTAAGGGGTTTTATCAGTTTTAAATGCTTTTTTGAGGAGATTTATTATTAAGGAATAAAAATTATATTTATTTTAAATTTAAGAACATTAAGATTATTATAAATTAAAGAAAATATATCTAAGAAACACTCACTTGTCAGCAGATCGTAGACAATCTTTCTTGGCTCGCCCGTGTCACC
The DNA here is from genome assembly GCA_018904815.1 of Drosophila ogumai. Taxonomy (NCBI): domain Eukaryota; kingdom Metazoa; phylum Arthropoda; class Insecta; order Diptera; family Drosophilidae; genus Drosophila; species Drosophila ogumai. The sequence goes on along the minus strand of JAEIIJ010011705.1, from coordinate 2,088 downwards.
ATCCCTGGCATGTACAGTGAGTACCAAGGTATTAATGGGACTATCCTCATCGATCACTGTGGACAGAGAACCCTGAAAGACGGGTGGTTTGTCCTGCACATCCTTCACCCTGGCCTCGAAGGTGGTCTGGGTCTTGTGTGGTCCATCGGTGGCTTCGATCTGAAAGTGATACACCATCCGCTGGTTATAATTGAGGGTGTCGTTGAGCACTACGGCAGCTTCCAGAACAGTGGCCTCTCGCTTGATCACATGCAATCGGAATCTGTGGGGGATTAAGTTGTTATTGTATATATTCCTACAGATATTTTCAAGGGCAGACTCACTTGCTGCAGGCCTCTGGACTCTGCTGCTGGGGCAAGCACCTCAGATCAAGACTCTCGCCAACTATATCCCGATCTTTGACAAGAATCTTATCAAAAATGGTGGTGCCCACCTTGGCATCTTCATTAACATCAGCCTCATAGGGAGTCTGATGAAGGATATTACCAGAAAATAAATTTATCTAGGAAAAATCTGGGTGCTATCATTACTTACATTCTGAAATTCTGGGGGATTATCGTTCAGGTCGAGTATGATAAATGTAATTGGTACTTCCACCACATTATCCCGCTCCGACTCTCCCTCAGGATCCACACGATCCCTTATCGAAACCAGAAACTTAAGGCTGTCCTTTTCCTCGCGATCTAGAGGCTTAATCAACGTGATGTTGCCCGAATCGGGATCAACGCTAAAATGATCGGCTCCAATGGCACCATAGGTCACGGGACTGCCCTCTGGATCGTAGGCCTCTAACCGGAAAACCACTGTGCCCACGGTCACGTTCTCGTACAGGATGATATTGTTTAGGGTTTGGGTAAACACGGGCGGCAGATTTGTCTCTCCTGGGTTTTTGGGGAAAGCATTATAAAAAAACCTAAACTGACGGAAACTCTCTTGAACTCACCATTAGCCAGGCCCACGGCTAGGCAGATCATAAGTATGCCCAGAGGGAGGAGCTTCATTTTGGGGCCTGCAAAGAAACAAACAAAATAAGCATAAAGTAAGTGTTTGTTTGATTTTGTGTTTGGGTTCAGAAGTGGGACCACCTATAAGCCTAAGCCAACAGATTGGCTTCAAGACAATTTGGAGACACAAACATTGACGTTATGAGTTCGGTTTTAAGACGAAGATTATGATGCTCTTTTTGAGTAATTTAGACAATTTGTAAGACTAATATTAAAATTAAGGAATTACAAAATATTCTAGAAAACTCTGTGAATGATAACCTATTAATTTAAATCCTTTAAATGTTAAGGAATATGTGTCAATGTAATTACCCCCCAAAAAAGAGTATATTAAAATCCTGTTATCACATTTTAGCTTGTATGTATATTATTTGTTGTGATTTTTTTCGGCTATATGTTTGTTTTTTCTTCTTTCTCGTCATTTGTCCGCGTAAACAAACAATAAAGATAAATTAAATTTCATTTTGTGCTGAAAATTCAATTAGCTGACAATGCACACGGACGGGGCAGTGAGAGCGTGACAACGATGATGAGGTTGATGGTGGTGGCGGGGAGCTGCTGCTGCTGCTGCCTCAGCTGCTGCTGGTGCTACTGATGATGATGGCTATAACAACATAACGATGTTGATGACAAGCAACAACAGCAGCGGCAACAACAGCACAACAAAAAGCAGCAACAAGCAACATTGTGGCAAATTGTGCACTTTAACTGCGGGCTTGGGGGGGTGGTGGGTTGATTAAATGAAAAGCAGGGGTTGGGGCAGAGGCACCAGCCAGGGAATCGCCCGAAGGCGCCAACATTCCTGTTGCGTCCGTCCAATTGTCCGTTTGCCCGGCACGCACCACCCAACCCAACAAAACCAGAGGATGACCATGCGGGTGCAGAAGCAGGGGCGGCATTGGGTTGGAAAGGACTCTGGTCCAGAGGCGTACATATCTGGCAGCCAGCAGTAGGGGCCAGCCGAGAGATGACCACACAAACGGCCGAAGGAACAACACAACACTTGGCAAAAAACTTATTTTGTTTGTACAGTAGAATCCGGCTATAACGACTCCGCTTATAGCGTCCGTCCGGTTATTACGAC
>JAEIIJ010011704.1:0-20573 GCA_018904815.1 Drosophila ogumai | reverse complement strand
TTGGGGTAGAATTCTCGTGTAGAATGTAGAGTGTTCGAAGGCGACCCGAACGCTGCTTCGTGTGTTCGACATTTAGGGTTGTTGATAATATATATCGATATATTTTCCTGAAAATGATTTATATCGTGAAATTTGTGCCCAAATTTCGAAATCGCGATATTTTTAATGGATATTTTTTGATATCTTCTCCTTGGTCACTCTGAATTTCAAGCAAATGTAATTTTACAGGCTTGGGGTCGAATTCTCATGTAGAGTGTTAAAATGTAAGTAAAAAATCGTTCGTTATAGGGTTTTTGATATATACCTATCAATATACTTTTCTAAATATTACCGAAATCGCGATATTTTTATTTAATTTTTTCCCTTGGTCACTCTGAATTTCATCGATAGGATATTTTTTTCAAATTTCGACAACCCTACAAATCACCGGAGCACTACGATGCTATCGATGTTTGACATATTTTCAGAACATCTTTTTTGCACTATCGATGTTTTGAAAATATATTTTGCAACTTTTAAATGTGAACGAGGCGTTAAAAAGTTGTGCCAAAAAAATACTATGCATTTGGCAAGGCCGGAATTGTTATAAGTGGCAGAAGGTCGTCACATGACCATTCTTATATTGTTATTAAATTCGAAAAATTATTAATAACGTCCAAATAAAAAATACAAAAAAACATTAGAGATAGCACTTGCAAACTTCCTTAATAATGGATTATTTTGATTGTTTTTGCCAAAATACTAAAAAAAATCCGGAACGATATGTAATATTCATATTTCTGTATAGGTCTCGTGGTATTTTTATAGTTAGCGGCGGTCACACTGCGTGGAACATTTCTCCGTTTTTGTTTACGTTTGCACCGCGAAAAGTCCACTATATTGTTCTGTGACAGTTCAGCCGGCAAGCGCTTTTCCCACCCGTTCGGTTCGCAAACAGCCAAATTGGCAAATATTCGTTGGCCGCCCGGCCGCAGCAACGGCACTTGGTCATTATCGGCAGCCGTTTCGATCACCTGGCGCCCCGTCCCGCTCGCACCTGCACCCGCTATTGGGCCGGAGAAGCGCCGCGGCAGAGCAGCAGCGGCATTTGAACCGAATATTCTTTGAGCGCCGCTGCCTCTTTTGTTCTTGTTCTCGTTCGGTCTCTTCTTCTTTTTGGCCACTAGACACGTCAACAGAATCGGATAGCCGCAGCGGCAAAGACTTGGGGAAAGGAGTGAGCTGGGGCTTGAAGAGGCGAAGAAAGAGAATCGAGAGAGGACAGCGATCGAGAGAGATGCGCGTGAGCAACATCCGCAGCGGGCGGATCTGCCGGATGGCCCTGTGCCTGCTGGTCCTGCTTCCGCTGCTCTACCTGCTGGCCAACTGGAGTGACCATCACAAGCGCGTCCAGGAGGCGTACCACTCGCGCTTCGGTGGCCCCAAGTTTGCCCACCGTCGGATGGAGGGGCGTCCGCGGGAGGTGCCCAAGCTGATAGATGGTGAGTAGATCACTCCGGGGACCCACAGATCACTCACAACGTGTCCTACCCTGCCACTTTCCTCCGAAAATGCATGGAAATGTAGTGCCTCAAGGCACTATTCTGGCTTGAAGGGTTAATAGCAACCAATTAAGTACTCATTTATAGTTTGGTAACAAAAACAAAAAACCTGCTTAAAAACAAATTTTAAACCCGCGAACACTGACCCCCGAATTCGCAAATTCCACAAAATGTAAACAACATTCAAAGCGGTTATATTTGGATGATATAGATGCAGGGTATTAAAAGCTTAGTCAGTGAAGGAGTCATAAACAGGCAAGTCTATCTAGCCATGACAAAATACAAATTTTTTTGTCTTTTTTCTTGTTCAAATTTTTAAAAGGGGTTAAAATGTTATTAAAATGGTGAAATGATGTGAAATGATGGCAACAATTTAATTTTTTTAGTTATTTTATTAAGTATGCATATTTGTCTACCTTTTAAAAACGAACTCAACACATCTTTGCGAATTGAAATAAATGCCTTTTTGACTTAGATATGTTTTTTTGAAACTTTGATATGTATTTGCTCAAAATTTTATAAGAGAATTCTTCGTAAAATTTGGCAAAAATTGGAATTTTCTTAAAATTTTTAATATGCAGATATATTAGCCTAGAGAAAACTATTTCAAAAAAGCTGTCCAAATGTAATCGAATGCTTTTTTTTTACTTAGTCATGGGTTTTTTAAACTTTGATATGTTCAAAAAGTTATATGAAAATATATATAAAGAATTATAAATTAAAAAGAGGGAATATTTTTAGTCTTCTTGAAGGCTTAAGATGTCTTAATAGATGGTTATTAATAATAAAATATTAATAAAAAATTAATATTTTAATTGTCAATAATTGACAAGAATTTAAATAAAACAATATTTTATGCAGATTTATTAGTCTTGAAAAAAATCGTTTTCAACTTCGACACGCGCCTTTAATTCTGGTTTTTAATGTGTGACTATAAAGCCACGTCCGAAGGTAAACAAATATTGTTCTAGTCATAGCTATATTTTAAAATATAAAAAAAATATACATATATACAAATTATTAACCGTGAAACGAGAGTTACGCGAAACTGTAATTTCGCGTGTTACTTTTATTAGTTTCGCTTGAAATCCACACACTTTATAAAAAAAGGATAGTTTGATGAGAGCCCTTATTGATCTCTTGGGCATGAATATTTTAATATAATTATCTCGAACGGGGTAAAAAAAAGAGTAAAAACTGGACATAAAGGGTTAACTACATATACATACATATATCTAAATAGATTATATTCACTTTTGGCTTATTAAACAATATTTTCCGAGTCCGATTAGTCATTGCTCGCGGATTTAAATGGTTTTTTTTAGTGCTTTTTGTGATGGTTTGCACTTATTCAATAGCGAAATATTTTTAATTTTTTTATTTATTTTTCAAATGTTTAATAAATTAACTTTTTAACTTAATTATTCTTAAGACAGCGTGGCCCAGTTAGTTCCTAAGTTATAATACCTCCTGGAAGGGTATACAAAATGTAAAAAAAAGGCTAGCTCAATATTTAAACAATTGCTGCAGGTTTGCACACGCACGTTCGCATTTCTCATTTTCACATCCAATATTCCCAATTGCAGGCCTTGGCAACTTTGAGCCCAAAGACCTCCAGCCACGCACCGGCCCCGGGGAGAATGGCGAGGCCCACAACCTATCGCCGGAGAAGAAGCATGTGGCCGACGCCTCCGAGATGGAGTACGGCATGAACATTGCCTGCTCCGACGAGATCTCAATGCATCGCTCGGTGCGGGACACGCGGCTGGAAGAGTGTCGCCACTGGGATTATCCCTTCGATCTGCCGCGCACCAGCGTGATCATTGTCTTCCACAATGAGGGCTTCTCGGTGCTCATGCGCACGGTTCACTCGGTGATTGATCGCTCACCCTCGCACATGCTGCACGAGATCATACTGGTGGATGACTTCTCCGATAAGGAGAACCTGAGCACCAAGCTGGATGAGTATGTGCAGCAGTTCAAGGGCCTGGTCAAGGTCATCAGGAATAAGGAGCGCGAAGGCCTCATACGGACGCGATCCAGGGGAGCCATGGAGGCAACAGGTGTGTATTTCAAGAGCAAATCTAATCCGATATCTAATTGTTTATCATAGAGTCTGAGAACGTGCCATATTGGGCTAATATTTGAAGCATCTTAAAGATGCTTTTGAAAACAGCACAAAGAATTCCCAAAGATAAAATTCCACGTTTGATAAACTCTTTGAATCACCACCCACAAGTTCATTATGAAAAGATTTAAAACCCAAACGTGACAAGTCAATCATTAGAGTTCCATCAGCTTTGACTTTACATTTAACCCTCTACAGCCACTCTCCACAATAATGCATGTTGCTCCCCCCTTCTTACACTTTTTATTTCCACATTCGAACCCCTTCTTTAAATCCTTTATCCTGCTTACAGGCGAGGTGATCGTGTTCCTGGACGCCCACTGCGAGGTGAACATCAACTGGCTGCCACCGCTGCTGGCGCCCATTTACCGGGATCGCACTGTCATGACCGTGCCCATTATCGATGGCATCGATCACAAGAACTTCGAGTACAGGCCTGTGTATGGAACGGATAATCATTTCCGCGGCATCTTCGAGTGGGGCATGCTGTACAAGGAGAACGAGGTGCCACGACGAGAGCAGCGTCGCCGGCCCCACAACTCGGAGCCCTATCGCAGTCCCACACATGCCGGCGGCTTGTTTGCCATCAATCGGGAGTACTTCTTGGAGCTGGGCGCCTATGATCCTGGCCTGCTGGTCTGGGGCGGTGAGAATTTCGAGCTGAGCTTCAAGATCTGGCAGTGCGGCGGCAGCATCGAGTGGGTGCCCTGCTCCCGAGTGGGCCATGTCTATCGCGGCTTTATGCCCTATAATTTCGGCAAGCTGGCCAGCAAGAAGAAGGGTCCGCTGATCACGATCAACTACAAGCGCGTCATCGAGACCTGGTTCGACGACACGCACAAGGAGTACTTTTATACGCGCGAACCGCTGGCCCGCTACCTGGACATGGGCGACATCAGCGAGCAGCTGGCGCTGAAGAAGCGCCTGAACTGCAAGAGCTTCCAATGGTTCATGGATCACATCGCCTACGATGTGTATGATAAGTTCCCGGGTCTGCCGGCCAATCTGCACTGGGGCGAGCTGCGCTCGGTGGCCTCCGAGGGTTGCCTGGACTCCATGGGCCACCAGCCGCCGGCCATTATGGGTCTCACCTACTGCCATGGCGGCGGCAATAACCAACTGGTCAGGCTCAATGCCGCTGGACAGCTGGGCGTAGGCGAGCGCTGTGTGGAGGCCGATCGTCAGGGCATCAAGTTGGCTGTCTGCCGACTGGGCACCGTCGACGGTCCTTGGCAGTACAACGAGCATACGAAGCATCTCATGCATCGTGTCCACAAGAAGTGCATGGCTCTGCATCCGGCCACCCAGCAACTGGCCCTGGGCCATTGCGATGTCAACGATAGCTACCAGCAGTGGTGGTTCAAGGAGATACGCCCGCGCTGGTAAGTCCAGCAACAAGGTCGAAAACGAGGAGGATAAGCAGGGGCCGTAAGATGAGGAGCAGCAGGAGGATCTAAGGAGATGGATCACAAGGGTTTCAGCCGGGGCAAGGGGCGATATTTTAGACAAAAGCAATTTAGTGAAAATGAGAAAAGGAATTGTTATTGGATTTGTAACGCAAACAAGTATAAAAAAAAAAAACAAAAAAACACAAGAAACCGTACAGATGTAAGCATTTTTGTAACGCACTGTACACAGAGGCACTGCGGCGGTCACATGGAAATCCCTTAGCTAGAGTTAGGGTTCGAGTCATAGGGCATTAAATGCCAACGTAAAAAATCGGCAATGATATTATTAAAGCTTAGTAGGAATAACAATAAGGTGAATAACGCCCATACACAGATCAAGCAAAATTCAAGTCGCATGGCGTTACTCATCTTGTTATTATAAGGTCTTTGGTAGGAGCTTCGATTTTGTACAACAAATTCGCAAAGACTTAAAATCATAAATAATATGAACAAATGAAAAACGCGATCAAAATTATTATACAAATCGATAAAACCCCAAAACATCACATTCCCAGACATATTGCTAAATATTTCAATCGAAGAATCAAGGAAGAATCTCATATACCCATAGTGTTCAGTTAATCAAAATGAAGAAAGACTCGGGATTCAGGCTCTGAGGGGATTTCCATGCCGCCCGCCCTTGTTGTTTTCGTGCGAATGAGTGAGACAGTGCGATAGTTATAGAATGAACGCGAATGAGAGGGAGACAGAGTCAATCGTCTGCGAATCCGAGTGCAATAGATGATGATGATATTAAGAACGTGTTTTGCTTTATGATTGCCAACACAAAATCAATGTACTAACCTTAGCCTGTATTCCTGTAAACCCCAAACTAACCTTAGCTAAGTTTCAATGCTGCCACATTCCAATCCAACTGGATCCGGGCGAGTCTCTGAAGCGGAGCGGAGCTCTACGGGTCTCGCATTGGATCCAAACTTTAATTTCTTTTTCTTTTGTTTTTATCATTTAAATTTCCGTAACGCTCTCTGTTTACCAGGTAATACATAAACTAATGATCGTTGCTAGTGCGCTGCGGGAGTTGGAGTTTTGAAAACAATATTTTTTACATTCAAATGTAACTCTAGAGTTATCGATAAGTCTGAATAATAGCATAGAAATAAACACGTTTTCTAAACACTTTATCTTGTAAATCCCCCTGCTGTGGTTTCTTTCGCTTGTTGGTTGGGATCTACTATGTGTAATTTCTTACTTGAGTGCTGGAAAGGGATTCCCATTTTATTGTTGCCAAATCCCAAACAATTATCTAATGACACGCGAATAAGGTATTTGAAAAGGATCCAACCTGGAGATCTACCTTGCTGAAAAACTTTTTTCCCTTATCTTTAACCCTTGACATGGCTGAAAATATTGATATATCGAAGGTCGATATATTTATCGAGATTTTAAGACTGAGTTGCTATTTATCCAATGTGCAATAAATTCATGTTTCGTTTGATTTATGGAAGAAGTGAACAGCTAAATACATTTTAATGGATATTTTTAGCAATCGATATTCTTCGATATTCAAGTTGGTTGTTGTATCAAAATGTACTATTTTCTTAATATGATATCAGGGTTTTTTGATATTTTTATTTAATAGTATTGCTTTTATAAGGTTTCATTTGATTTCTTGTTCAATACTTTAAATTTTGATACATACAATTGTACTGTAATTTTGCTGATATTAACTTGATATATTTGTCGATATATCCTCTCGATACCACAAACGAGATGTGCTAGTTAAAGTACCTTTCTCCCTCCATTTATTGAACTTGAAGTGTTTCCTAATTTTAACAAATGATTCAGAACTTATTGTTTAATCGAATCGGTTGGGGCATCGATTGCTTCGATGGCCCACTTCCAGGGAAGTCCGCTGGCGATAAGATTCCGGGAAGCTCTCTTCCCATTTTGATCAAGCCGTCGTCCGTCCAACGCAGGTGTCACGTCCGTCACTCCTCTCAGGGTGGCCTTAATCAACAACAACAACAACAGCAGCAGCAACTATCTAGCCAGAGGCATAGAGTCCACTGGTTATTGTTTTGACTACTATGTACATTGGGGGAGTGGTGTTATCTGGCGTCACAGCCGCCGAGCTGCTCGGCGAGGGACGCGGGATGATTAGATCCGAGAGCGCAATAACACCGAAATTGTTCAATTTAATTGAGTGAAGTGGAAAGAAGGTCTTATCAGTGTTATTACTGTTACCCTACCAGGAGGTACATGCCCTCTATCAAGAAGTAAAGGGGGAGAGTGTTACGAGTTAGGAGGCAGGGTATTCAAGCAATCAGTGGAACTCTATTTCCCGTCCTGGATTAGACGTTGTCAGCGGTGCCACTCGAAATTGGCAATTGGTGGCCAAGATAAGAGTCGAGACGGTATAAAATGGGTGGCAGCCAAACCTTGGCCATCATTCCGTGACTTCCAAGCAGCCGTGATTGCCACTATATACTGCTTACCAAAAATTAAAGATGTCCAAGCTTAGCCTGATCCTGCTTGCCGCCGTCGCCCTGCTGGGCTGCCTTGTGGCCCAAGGAGCTGCTGGTACACTGCCCGTGGATAGCAGTGCCCGCCAGCACCAGATCAAGGTGGTGAAGGATATTCGTGCCTTTGCCGCCCAGCATCCGGGCGTGCAACTTCGCCGTATGGAGAAGCAGACCCGCGTCGGCAGCCAGGTCGTCCGCTACAACATGGGAGCCCGTATTCCTGGTAAGCCAGCCGGCACGTAGACTTGGTTATTGATCAACTTTTTAACACCTTTCCCCTTGCATACTTTCAGGCGACCAGCTGGTGGCCCAGGGAGCCGACACCTTTGAGTATCCCCGTTCCCAGGATGTGAGCATGCAGCTCACCTACCCGGAACAAGGCTCGGGCGCCATTGTGTCCTACGTGGAGATCGTGTGCACCCAGGACTCCAGCGATGGCAGTGCCTATGTGGTTGCCGGTGGCATTGGTCAGCGCTTGATCTCCATTGTGCTGGAGGCCAGCAGCACCCGGAACTTCTCCTACCAGGCTCAGTACTATGGCCTGAAGGACTAGGACTAGGACATAGTTTACTCATGGCTCCAATTTAAAATATATATGCGAACATCTGTGACTCCCTAATTAAGAGAAGGATGTGTGGTTTCACTTGGCCAGCTATGTTATTTCTTTTTCCCTCCGAATTTTCTCGCTGTGCAAACTGGGGATAATGGCATATCATATATCATCCGCTGGGGCTAATCTAGAGTAATTTCAAATTGTTTTCGTTGCTCACGCGCCTTCCACTTGAAACACCGATGACATAAAGGCCAGGAGCCATAAATCTGGGACCGGCACTCACCTGCATCTGATTTGGATTCCGATTCCGATTCATGGAGGGTGTGTGAGATACCCAAAACTCGGAACCGAAGCCAGTGCCGTAAATTTAATTTCTGACGCACTGTGCGATTCTCAGCTGTCTGCTAAAAATACACACCTCGCGCTGAGTTTCATGTTCGCTATCTAGTCGAATCTGCCCATAGGAATTCCCCCAGTGATTCACCACGTCATCATGGGATCCCAGCTAAGCGCTCTCGAAGCTGCAAGGGAATAACCGTGGTTGTGGCGAGGGAACTTTCTCCAAGCCATCAATTGTGGCTATTGAGTAACTATAACTAACATATGCACCTACGTCAGTCAACCAATTGAGAATTGATTCAGCAAACGCCCCGTGGCCCTGGCCCTGGCCCTGGCCATGGCCCTGTCCCTGGCGATGATGTTATGTTGCGTAGACACTGGCAATTGACTTTGTAGATAGGGTTTTATTTGCTCATTAGATTGTTTGCCATTGTGCGCCAATATGCATATCAAGGCCAAGATCGAATAAACAAACAAACACGCGCCCCAGAAGCGATTGGGGGACAATGACAGAAGTTACCAGAACTTCATTTATATAAAAAGTTTTGCATAATTACATAAATATATTGTTACAGCTATAGTTCTTGACAAATTTAAGTTAAGTTCTGGCATGCCTGGACACCACAGCTATAAAATATATTTTTACAAAACTATAAGGTAAGTATATTCTCAAACCGCATCAACATCCGAGTTGATCTGTCTCTTCGTTTCAAAGAAACTCTACACTATGCACATTATAGACACATGTACATCCATATGTACATAACAGAGACTTGGTATTTCAGGAGTGTTAGAACCAGTTGGGAATTATAAGTGCAGAAGTGCCATATTTTATTATTTTATGAAAAATTTAACAGCAAAATAAGTGTAAACCGCTGTTATATTAATTAAGTAAGAGACTAAACGAAGGAAAGCAGCAAATAACCTTAGATCTGAGAAATATAGAAAACAGATTTTCTGGTAGCTTGCCTGGATTTTATGGGGGAATAGAAAGGTCTTTTAAAATGCATAGATATTTGTTTTGCAGGTAATATATTTGTAACGATAAGGTTTTCATAGAACTCACAGATAATTACTTCTGTAATTCCCAAAGTAGTTTACTTTTGGCTACCACTGTTTGAGGAAATTGATCGTGGACACGTAACAGATAAGCCAAGTGGGGGAAGCCTTCCGCCAAGCGGAGACGGAAGTGTATTACCAACGCTGACTTCGTGCGCAATGTGTTGAAATAGTCTATATTTTGAGTCAACAATCCGTAGCAAACCGCAGTATGTGAGCGGTATGGCCGCTAACGATTAGTGTAAGCTAACCAGGCCTATTTATAGGAACTGATCGAAAAATTATAGCCAATTAATGGCTGCTTCTGTGAGTGCGGGCTAAGTGCGGCCTGCCGAAACTGACATGGCCATTTCCTAGGCTTATCGTTCAGAGTTGTTGTTGGGCCCCGTCTTATCAACGGGAGTGACCGCCGATAAGAGGAGGCCGTATAAAAGCGGTACACAGTCCCCGGCACAAGCCAAAATCCGTAAAGCGGCCGTATAGAGTGCATTTAGAAAGAGCGAGCCAACCCCCTGATTCCGGGTTTCCAAACTTCGGTCTTCCCAATTTTTTTTTCTGGTGATTTTTGTGGTGTGCTCACCCCTGAGAATGCTGCTTGTGATCTGCCTGGTGCTGAGCCTCATCGTATCGTCCAACGTTTCCGGACAGCCCCATGCCCGGGCCAGCGATCTCTACTACACGGACATCACACCGGTGACGGATGACACGCGCTACACCGCCCTCAATCCGGATGTGAAGCTCCAGGAGATGAACAAGGTGAAGCACTCCAAGGGCAATGTTGTCTTCTCCTCGGGGGAACGAACACCGGGTAAGCATCAGCAGCAGCATTCACTGGAGCTAAATCCAGACTCACCAGAGAAACCTATACGAATTCTTCTCAGGCGACCGGCTGATTGTGAACCATTACGACGACGAGAGCTTCGCGAGCGCCAATGACATCGAGGTGATGATGAGCTATCCGGCGGGCGCCAGTACCGGTGTCACGCTCACCTGCATCGAGGTGTATGTGGACATGACGGCAGAGGATGCCGGTGGTTACCTGACCAAGGGGGGAATTGGTCAGACCAATGCCGAGATCCTGCTTACCTCCAACCTGACGCGCAGCTTTGTCTACGAGACGTTCATCTATGGATACTAGCCACCCAGCTGTCTGCTCTTTGATCTTCTCCCAGAACTCTTTCAGCAACAAATAAAGTTTCGCTTGGAACCCAACTGTGATCATGAACTCCAGCCCTGTTCGCCCCTGTTCCCAATCCCCGAGAGTATTATTAGAGTATTATTATTAAAAGAAAACAGAAAAAAACTGATTCCTTTGCAAATCCACAAAAATTGTTTCGCTTATCACAACTGAAAGTAAACAGCATACATGTGTGTATATAGTATATATATGCCTCTGGGCGAGGTGGCTGGGGTCTTATCGTCCCACCCGTCTGGGTTTCTCCGACCTGCCAACTGCGTCATCCTAGTTCCCGGCTAATTGAAAGAATGTTTGCCAGAGACAATGGAGTTGAAGAGCTGTGACCAAAGCCTGGGTTAACCTTATCATTTGATCACAAACAGAATAAGATGAGTAGCGCCATACCAGGCTCTCTTTAAGAAGAAAGTCCGAGAAAAAGCAAGAAAGAAAACTAGGAAGAAAAAGAGCGCTGTGTCTTGTATAGGCGTTACTCATCTTACTATTATAATTCTTCATTCAAAATCTGTAGAAAAATACTTAAAATAAATAGCTATAAAATATGTTTTTTTCTTGAAATATTTTTTGTTTTAATTTGAGTGTTGTTTGGCGACCTCTGTTTTATTATAATTTCTTTTCAGATTGTCTGAAAATCAGAGAGAAAGCCAGAGAGGAAAAGAGGTCTGTGTACGCGTTACTCATCTTACTATTATAACTTTTCATTCAAAATCTGTAAAAGAATTCTTAAAATAAATAGCTAAAAAATAACCTTGTTTCTTGGAATATTTTTGTTTTATTTTGAGTGTGCTTTTTGGCGACCTCTGTTTTATTATAATTTCTTTTCAGATTGTGTGTGAAAGCTGATAAAGTCCGAATTCACTGGAAATATGTGATCCATATACTTATTGTATAGCTCCAATGCCGGGCATCAGTTTAATGCCGATTCTGTGAGCGGTTACACCATGGCTTGGAGATCGCTTATCCTGTTGGCGACACTGCCTGTGCTCTTGACCTGGGCTCAGAAAGAGCAGGCTGAGGGGACTTCCTGCTCTTTTCAGTCCAACTATCCGAGCAGCACCTGCATGAAAACCTGTCCCATCATCGAGGATTATATCCTCAAGAAGCAGCTGAAGCGTAGGGATATAGTGACATGCAATGAGGCCCAGGGGTTCATCTGCTGTCCCAACCAACCGCCACAGGATACCAGCTTACAGCAGGGTTCGCGTTCCTCGTCAAAACGCAGGCCTCCACCTCTTTCCGAGTCCAATGCCCGGAAGTATCGTCACTTGGCGGAACTGAGCTTCATGACAAAAAACATGGACGACTATTACTTCCGCTGCACAGCCGTGCTTGTCCGGCCCAACTTTATGCTGACCTCCGCCCTTTGCGGTGAACAGACTTCGGAGGAGCACAGGTCACCCAGTAGAGCTCGTCTCGGCCTCATTAAGCCCTACAATGGCACTCTGGAGCTTAGGTATGATCGCCGGGGTGCTTCCAACTACAAGGACAACAACGATCTCTCTCTGCTCAAGCTAAGTGGCAGCTTCAGCGACAAATTCGTGGCCCACATCTGTACGCAACGGGAATTCGACAGTGCCAACAAACTGGTGGCTGTGGGCTTCTCCCAAAGAAACCGTAAGTCCCAGGACTTTCGCCCATCGGCATTTTTTTTACAAATTATTTCCTTATTCAGGCACGAACTGCCATCCGTTCCAGATGGAAGTGTCCCTGCGTGAGTTCAGTCCGAGTGCCGTGGAAATAAACTTACCGGTCAGGGGCATCGGTAATGAGACCCACTTCTACGTGAGGCCCATAAAACCGCCAAGGTCCGAGGCTGGCGGCTGCAACCAGTGCCTTCGGGGAAGTGCCAGTGTGCTTCATGCAGTCCTGCCGGACGATGGCATCTGTGTGGCCGGAGTGGCCACGCCCACCAGCAGCAATTGCCATGACTCCGGGTCGCAGCTGTACTACACCAGCCTGATCAATGCGGATGTAGCCGAGTTCATACGCAATGCCTATTAGTTTTTCGATATATATTTAGTAACGATTAAAGAATATTATTCATGTAATATGGGAGTAGCATCTAGGCAGGATTGGATTTATGACACCTTTATCTTTAGCAATGTGGTCACACTGCCAAAGTTATCATGGACTGTACTGAACTTTTCTTCAGAGTCATTCGATGTATAAATAATAATATTAAGATTGCTTTCAAAATAATAATTCTAATAATGGGAGTAGCTTCTAGGCAGGATTGGGCTAATGACACTGTCATCCCTTGGAACGGTCACACTGGTGGGATTATCAAGGACTGGTACTGTACTTTCCCTCAGATTCATTCGATGAATGAATAAATATTATTCACATTGCTTATAAAATAATAATTCTAATAATGGGAGTAGCTTCTAGGCAGGATTGGGTTTATGAAGTCTTTGTCTCTAGCAGAAAGGTCACACTGGTAAGATTATCAAGGACTGTACTGTACTTTCTCAGAGTCAGGAGAGTCTGCTTTGAGCCAACTTGTAATTAATATATATATATTTAGCCATGACTGTCCAGTATTGGGTCACGCCCCCCACTGGGAGCACTCTCTCCTACCCACCAGGGTTTCTCCCAAACCCTCTCGACCCAGTGACTAACTCCTCCGATCTGGAGCGACTCAGCCATGTTGGAAGCCCCTAAGCCACGCTCTCTCGCTCACTCTCTCTTGATCGATCGATCGTTGAACCAGTTGGAGGGAGAACAGCCTCTGAGAGTCGTCACCGATTCCGGCTGTCAGTTGATAGCCAGCAGCGCCGTTGATCGGTCCAGCTACCGGAG
The DNA here is from genome assembly GCA_018904815.1 of Drosophila ogumai. Classification (NCBI taxonomy): domain Eukaryota; kingdom Metazoa; phylum Arthropoda; class Insecta; order Diptera; family Drosophilidae; genus Drosophila; species Drosophila ogumai. The sequence goes on along the minus strand of JAEIIJ010011704.1, from coordinate 7,028 downwards.
GAGGGGAACTTCTAGCGTTACAATTCAACAAAATAAAAAGAAAAATACAAATAAATAAATAAACGAGCAGCAACCAGCATTGGCTACGAGATCGATCGCCACGAGCCATGTTACGTCGCGGCGAATCGGGCTTTGCATCAGCCCTGATCTTGTCGAGCCTCTGTCTGGGCCTCTGTCGGGGATACTACAGTCTGGAGGGTGCGTAAGCCTATAGGTATAAGGAGGAAGTATCAGTATAGCTATAACTATAAGTGCTACAACTGCTTTGATTTATTATTGCAACCCAAATCTCAGCTTTGTAAGATTTTTAAAGCTTTGAGCTTGGTTGATATCTAGATAGAATTTATGATATATTACATATATTTAATAATATAATATATACATTTGATGAATCTTTAGGAATTACTATTTGAGCGTGGCACCCCTGCTTTAGATTCCTGAACTACAGACACAAATATCTAGAGCTTAAATGGATTTTTTTTACAATTGTTTATAATATATTCCCGTTTAGTCAAGTGTTTAATTAATACGCCTTTGACATTGACCGATTCCTGTTGCAGTGGGTGACCCCTGCCCCACGGCTAGTTACCGCAGCCGCTGCGAGGCCTTGGAGGACTGCGAGACCCTGTCCTCGCACCTCCGAGTGGGTAGGCTGACCATCAAGACCGTGGTGAACTGCGGCTTCACCAGTCGCAGCGAGAAGATCTGCTGTCCCGTGGAGGATGCAAATAATTCAATGCGGATTGATTCCACCGATCCCTCAACCACAACATCCACTAGCACAAGCTCCACCACTACCTCTACATCCACCTCCACCTCCACCTCAACCTCTACCACCACGACAACTACCACACCTGCCCCTGACAATGGCGACGATTGGTTGTCCATCTTCAAAACGGACCTTGAGTATGTCCAGGCCTCCACGACACTCGCACCGATGAGGCCGACGCGTGACAGTGGCACCCTGCGGGACAACTCCGTGGGGGCCGAGTGCATTGCTCCGCTGTACGAGGGCCAGTGCCTCGGAGTGTCCGCCTGCCCCAGCGTGGACGCGCTCCTGCGTCAGGGTCGCCTGAGGGACGACGACATCACCACCTGCCGCGATGGTACACACGAGGAGATCATCTGCTGTCCCCTGAACCTGCCGCTGGAGCCGCGCGGCACCAAGCTGGGTACCCGCCTGGGAGTTCCTGGTGACTCCGCGGAGGCCAAGTCACAGCCGGATCCCCAGGAGGCGGCCGCCATTGCCCGGGCGGATGCACTGCTGCCGCATTACCGTCACCTGGCCGCCCTGGCCCATCCAAATGCCGCCTTCGATGGCCACCTGCATCACTGCTCCGCTCTGGTGCTGACCCCGCAGCTCCTACTCAGCGCCGCCGGCTGCCAGCGACCCAGCCATGCGGTTTTCGGGGTGGCTGACATGCGGGATGTGGACGTGGACGAGGATTATTTGGCAGACATTGTGGTGAGTGTGACGGGGATTTAAAGTCACAAATTCCAGCTAAAAGCTAACTTCTGATCCTTCCAGCGTCTGGCTCAATTCCGAAATGATCTGGCTCTCATACGGCTGCAGGATCCCCTGCGTTTGGGCCGGGAGAGCTTGGCCAATGTAAGCCTGGCCCCCATCTGCAGCCAGTTTGAGCTGGCGCGGCTCCAGGTAAGCGGCAGCCTGGTGGCCGTGGCCTGGGGCAAGGGCGATGGTAAGTGCAGATTGAGACAGAGATTGAGTGAGAAACTAACACATTTATTCCAGCCACCGACTGTCCTTTGTACGAGCTGCCCATGCAGCTGCGTCCCAGCTGGGCCTGCGAGGATCTGCCCAACTATGGTGGCGTCAAGGAGCTGGGCAGCCTGCATCTCTGCCTGTCGCCGGAGGGCGGTGAGCTTGCCCTGCAGCGGTTCTCCAACGACAGCACCTGCGCCCCCTGTCCCTCTGTCGTGAGCAGTGTGCTCCATTTGGTGCGGCCCGGCGGCAGTCGTTGTGTTTTGGGTATTGCCACGCCCACGGGTGTGGACTGTGATGCCCGGGAGATGTACTTCACCAGTCTCCTGAGTTCGCAGTTCAGGCGATTTGTGGAGCAGGAGCAGCGGGATTAGTAGCTAGAGAGGATCTACCCAGAGCCTCGCCCATCAGTAGTCATCTAGGTTAAGCTAGGACATGTAGGATAGTCTTAGGTAGTGGAGGAAGAGGAGTAAATGATGGAGCAGGGTCAGACTGTACCCTTTCCTGAGGTGAGAAAGATACCAATGTGAAACGTTGTATGCCAAAATACTGTCAACCTCAATGTATGTTAGTCTTTGACGTAAGATGTAAGACTTAAGTCTTAAGAGTACAAGAAATATATATACCTCGACCTATATAAGTTCTTTTCCTCAACACTTTTTCTTTTTATTTATTTATAAACATGTATTAATGGGGCCTTAACTCGGAAGTAAACTGTTTGAACAGCATTCTAAATATAACTCGTGTGTTTACTCACAATAATCACGCATAAATTAGGCACTTGTAATTCCAGTTGCAAGCCAGCCTTCGGCAACATCTGCCCAAAGTTTAAGTATTTCCCAGGACCAAGTCTGGGCTTTGTTTTGATTTTTATTTTCCATGTATATATAACCCTATATATTGTTTTGTTTAACAATCCATCAAGAAGCATAATGAATTCCACTTGGCCGAGAAATTGTTAATGACAATCGGGTTGGATTGCTTCTAGGTCTGATTCTACGAAGCAGCCAGAGGCGAAACCGGTCCCCGAGCAAGAGAGAGGAGCAATCTTGATATTCCCATCTGTCGGAGCTGTCGGAGCAGCAGTTGCTCCGGCGATGCGTTACCGAGCGGTCAGATTGTGCTGCCGTGATTAGTGCCACAACAAAACGAAGCGTTTCCATACTCTACACTCTACATCCGCCACTGGGCACCGGTTTAGCAGCTCCTCCGCCTCGTGCTGCGCCAGCTTGTTTTCCAATACCCATATTCAAATTAGCGATACGTCGCAGCCCGTTATCAAGGGGCTGCCAGAGCATTATAGTGTAAGGGTTGTGCCGATAAGGAGCAACAACAATATGCACTAAAGTAAAATCTAGATCCATCAGGACCTAGACATATTTTCGCCACTCAAAATCAATTTGGGAACACACACAGGCCAATCCCCCGCCTTATCGGGATCAGTGCGGGTTTGTCAAGTAGAAATTGTTGTTCGGGTTTCGGTGGGGGTTTCGATATCAGCGATGAGTGACAGAGTAGCGAGATTACAGAAGCCCCAAAAAGAAAATAGAAGTATATATACTACATAGTGCTATACGTGTGAGAACGAAGGCGGGGTTGAATCATTCGGTCCTCGGCAAGATGGTGAAATTCCAAAAAAAAAGTACTATCGTCTTCCCTTTTTGGACTCACTCTTTTTGGGTTCACTCTACCCCCAAACCCACTGGATGACTTCATGTTTGACACTATCAATCTAATCGAAAGTCGGTCAATGGCGGGAACATTACAATCAACAGACAACAAGCTCGATGCATTTACTTATTTCTAATTTACTTTATTTAGGAAAGCCTACTGATCACTGATCACTGATCACCTCCTTAAGTTATTTTGAGGATGCTGCCTTTTAGCGGGAAAAGTCTGCTCTTCATCTTGATTGCCGCCTCTGCCATTGTGAGCTCCGTCTGGGGTGACATGAAAGGTGGGTCTCCTTGGAGTCAATAGGGAGATTTCTTCTCTAGCTGCTTCTTCCCCTTTGCAGTGGGCGAAGCCTGCAATGTGACCACCAGTATACCTGGAATCTGCCGCACCAGCAGTGACTGCGAGCCTATGATCGATGGCTACATCAAGTCGGGCGCCTTGAGAATCGATGATGTGCCCAGCTGTGGCCTCACCCCCAGGGAGGAGATCCTCTGCTGCCCCACCAGACCCTGTTGTGCCAATGGGTAAGGTGATCATCTGGACTATGTGCCAAATCCCTGCTTGTCCCTTTTTCAACAGACCACCACCCACCATACCCAGCACTGTCTCCACCAGCACCAGCACCACCACCACTACCCCTTTGACAGCCACAAAAAGGACGAGTTCTCGTGTGGATGTGCCCGATGAGGACCGCCCAGCTGTGGCGGGTGAGCTCCAACCTAAACTAATATATATATATTTTCTTAATAAATATATTTTTTGTATATGTCACACAGCCTGCAAAAAGATGCAGGACCGCTGGAACAACAAAGACGACCACCGCCTGGTCATCCATATTGTGGGCGGCGTGCCCGTGGGTTCCGGCGTGTATCCCCATATGGCGGCCATCGCCTTTGTTACCTTTGATCACTTTGAGTTCCGATGCGGTGGTTCGCTCATCTCCGAGCGCTTTGTCCTTACCGCCGCCCACTGTGTCTACACGGACAGCCTTATGCCGGCCTTTGTGCGCCTGGGAGCGATAAATGTGGAAGTGCCGGACAAGGACTATGTGGATGTCAATGTGGTAAGGAGGAGCTGGGCCTGATGGAGGAATAAGTTAAAGACCTACTCATGGGGTTGTCTCCGATTAGCGCAATGTCACCATTCATCCAAACTATGTGGGCAACATCAAGTACAATGATGTGGCCATCTTGGAGCTGGCCAACGAGGTCATCGAGACCGTCAACATACGTCCCGCCTGTCTGCACACGGATCCCAGGGATCCGCCCTCGGACTCCAAGTTGTTTGTTGCCGGCTGGGGCGTACTCAATGTGACCAGTGAGTGGGAGCCAGATCTTTGTTAGCTCTTCAGCATTCTTTTCTATGATCCCCTCCCACAGCCCGCGCCGTATCCAAGATCCTCTTGCGAGCTGCCCTGAAGCTGGTGCCTCTGGCCCAGTGCAATGCATCCTATTCGGAGCAGCCAGGTGCCGTTCGGAATCTCAAGGAGGGTGTCACTGATTCACTGATGTGTGCGGCGGACGAGAATCAGAAGGCGGATGCCTGCCAGGGTGACTCCGGGGGTCCGCTCATCCGCGAGGAGAACATCGAGGCCGGCATTTACACCATTGTGGGGATTATCAACTCGGGCTTTGGGTGTGCCACCAAGACGCCGGGTCTCTACACGCGCGTGGCCTCCTTCCTGGACTTTATCGAACGGATCGTCTGGCCGGATAACCAGTTGCTGTAATGCAGCTGGTCAGGCGGTTGGGGTTCCAGGACCTTTGTTCATCACCAAAATCAATTGGCATCCACAAATCTGTGATTTCTCACCTACCAATCGATCAAATTGAAATAAAACTCGTTGCTTTAAGTTAATGGTATGACAGATCGATGGGCAACCGTTGGGAAGGTTGCAGACTGGCTTAGAATTCTAGAACAGCTAGGATGAGGTATTTGGATTAAATAGATTTTCTACTACATTTATTTTAATATGTGAGTTTTGGAAGCTGATGCAAATAATAAAACAGATAGAACCTATGGAGCTAATAGAGATGGTGCAGCCGATAGAATCGATAGAACCGATAGAACCGATAGAGCTAATATAGCTAATAGAGGAACAATGTGTTCATCCAGTCTTAAGGGGTTATCTCTATAAACAAATCGTTTGAAAATATTTGATATAGATTATATTTTTGTAGTGAATTCCACTCCAATAATTAATATAGAAAAAAATTTTAAAATGTCTTAAGTGACCCAAAAGAGCTGAATAAATCGATAAACCGGTAGAACAGATAGAAAATCTATAGCAGATAAAGCCAAGAGAATAACAATGTGCTTATCCAGTCTTAAGAGAGCCAATAGAACAGATAAAATATATCGAGCCGATAGAACCGATAGAACCGATAGAACCGATAGAACCGATAGAGCTGATAGACCTCATAGGGGCGCAATGTGTTCATCCAGTCTTAAGGAAGCCAATAGAGTTAATCGAATGGAAAACCCAAAAAAGCCGATAGAATCGATAAGTCAATAGAACAGTTAAAACCGATAGAACCCATTGAGCTAATAGGGGAACCGTGTGAGACGATAAAACCAAAAGAGTCAATAGAGCTGATTCAAACGATAGACCTCACAGAGCCTAAATAAAAATCCTGAGCCTTTGTTGGCATAACTAAACGGTATGCTGTAGTCTGAACCCCTAGTTTCGCTTGGAGAATTCGCTAATTGCAGGCTGCTTTGGTTTTTATTTTTTATTTTTGTTGTAATATCTTTTTTAAGCTTTGTCTGTTCGGATTGCGTTCTCCGAAACGGCGAGGTGGATGGATGTGCTGCTGCTCGGGAGGGCAGGGAAAACCGGTTCACTGGGCGGGAGAGAGAGGATCAGAGAGGAGCAGGCCAACTGCCAACTGATGGGCGCTATCAGCTGCCGGACCCGGCGCTTCTTGCTCCGGCCCCAAGCTGGGCCTCAGTTGCTGGGGCGATGCGTTGCCGAGCGGTCAGAGCCAGCCCGTTCCGCCAGTTCGCGAGATTTGCGTTGTTTGCGTTCAATTTTGACCAGAGATAGCCACCGGTTTTCAGCTTTTTACAGTCTCCTTCACACTCTCGTGCGCTCTTTATTTTTCTTTATTTTCTTGTTATATTTTTAATTCTGTTCTGTTTGTTTTGTTGTGTTGTGTTGTGTATAATTCGCCAGTGCTCGACGCACTCAATAATAAACAACGATACGTGAACGAGTCCCGTTATCAGGGACGGAAAAAAGGTCGTGTCAAAGGTGGGTGGTCGATAAGGGGGAGAGAATGGTCAGAAGACCGGAGGGAGAGCATTGCATGCCACGGACATGGACTTCCGTTGGGTGTTTACAAGGGGAAAATTACACTGGGCCCGGAAAACCGGAAGCTGATTAGAGCCGATAGCTGGCGAGGGTAATTAGTGCAAAATTTATAATCATAAGGAATTGGTAGTAGGATTTTGCATTTGCAATCAGTGGACCAAGTCTTGTTTCAAAAATAACAAAGATCTATAGGTTTTCATATTATATTCCTATTTCTTCTTAACTTTGCTATGGATTCTTTATGATTCTATTAGGGCAAGAGGAATAATATTGAAAAAATATTATTATTAAAAAAAATAGTTCTATTGTTTATTA
>JAEIIJ010011701.1:0-10275 GCA_018904815.1 Drosophila ogumai | reverse complement strand
AACAAACCTCATAGACAACATTAAGAATCTTCCAGCCAAGTAAATCGATCTTAAAACTGAGATACTAACCCTTATCTAATAAGGATATTGATAAATAACAAAAAAAAAAAATTATAACTCCAAGCAAAATGCGGAAGCGCCGTACAGACACAGGCAACACCAGAACAGGAGTCATTCGAAAATGCTCACTGATGTTTACACTGTGCAGGTACATCTCAGGCCACTCCAGCTACATGAAATACTAGGGTAAAATACACATGATATACAATTTAAGTGAGAAAAAAATCAAGGCCAACTGTGATTGAAATATATAAGTAGCTAAAATAAATTTAAAATATAAACAAATACCTTGAAGCCGAGACTAAAAACAAAACTACAGAAAACAGCAGATAAGGGCAATGGACGAAAAGTAAATTATTCCTGTATCATAGAATATTATATAATTATGTTTTTTATAAAATTATATATTTCCTAAAAATCAATAAAAATATCAATCAAATTATATATAGATTCGAATGTAAGAGAGCATAAGTCCCTAACAATTCTTTCTGCTTTCTGACCACCATTCTAGTAGAATCCATAAAAAAATGTGTATACTTGGGTAATATTTACTAATAAATAACTTATAAAAAAATATAAACAGGAACCGTGTTGGGCCGACTTAGCATCTTAACCCCTTAGACCAACCCAACTTCTGAAAATAGTAGGATAAAGTGTATTTTTCAAGGCCAAATTTTTATGTAAAAATCAAGGCTAACTACATTAAAATTTATCCGAATTTCCCTTTAATCTTAAAAAGATGAAAGAAATTTAATTTCTCTTTTTTCTACAATTTATATAATATTTTTATCTATATAAAAATCACATTAAAAAAATCGCCCTAAAACTAAGAACGTTTTGTAGAATTAAGAAAAGTTTACATGAATTTAAGGCAAGGTACCCTATATACAATTATTAGGGTTATTCATTTTTAATTTTTCTTAAATTAAAATTTAAAATTTTTTTTCTAGTCGTTTAGTTCCATTTTTAATTCAACAGCGAATTCCATTTGTTTTGCTGGTAACTTTTTCATAAAAGTTTTGACGAAAAATGTCACACGTGTGCACATATGATTCCCAACTTGCTCTAACATTTATCGAGTGAAGTGGTGACATGGTATATGGGGGGGGGGGTCCAAATTCCAAACGGAAATTAAAATAAAATCTATTGCTGACGGTGGAGAACGTGCTCGCCATGCACAGAACCGCATTTATTCGCTTGAATTTGCCCGCCCTGACTCACCTCTTAATTATTGTGAATATTTATATTCATTTTTTATTTTTTATTGTGCATATTTATAGCCTTGGCCCAGGAGGAAGTGACCTCAGCGCGGCAGTATGTTAACTTCACGGAACTATCGCTGGCGGTGCAGGAGTCGCTGGTGGCCCACGAGGAGCGCCAGCAGGAGCGAGCCCGTCATCATGGTCATCGCTCCCGCAGGGCCGTCAAGCGGGTTTGCTATGGAGAGTTGGGCTGCTTCGAGGACTCAGGACCGTTTGCCTATCTGGAGATGCTGCCCTCGCCGCCAGAGGAGATCAATACCAAGTTTTATTTTTACTCGACGCGGCAGAGATCGGACAGGCCGCTAATGGAGTTGTCCTTCCTGAACATGACCAATGCCTTTCGCGGCAAGCGGGAAACGGAGACCAGCACTAGTGCTCCTCCAGCCGAGGGCAGTGCCAGGTCATCGTCATCTAGCTCCGGTTCCACATCATCATCGTCCCCCGGCAACCTGACCCTCAGTGGCCAAAAGAAGGTCACGCCCACGATCGATGATCTCGAGGGTTTTGACGAGCTGTCCGTGCGGGTCATAGTCCATGGCTTTGGCTCTGCCTGTCCCCATGTCTGGATCTATGAGATGAAAACGGCCCTCATGGCGGTGGTGAGTCTAAAGAGCAGTCTTTGGAAAATACTTTTCATACCTTTCGTTAACCTCTTTCTGTTTCCAGGAGGACTGCATTGTGATCTGCGTGGACTGGGAGAACGGAGCCACCTTTCCCAACTATGTCCGGGCGGCGGCCAATACCCGTCTGGTGGGCAAGCAGCTGGCCATGCTCCTCCGCAATCTGCAGCAGCACAAGGGCTTGGATCTGATGCGCACCCATGTCATTGGGTTCAGTTTGGGTGCCCATGTCTCTGGCTTTGCGGGCGCGGAGCTGCCTGGACTATCCCGGATCACGGGCTTGGATCCGGCTGGTCCACTCTTTGAGGCCCAGCATCCCAAGGTGCGTTTGGACAGCAGCGATGCCGAGTTTGTGGATGTGATCCATTCGAATGGAGAGAACCTGATACTGGGTGGCCTGGGCTCCTGGCAGCCCATGGGGCATGTGGACTATTATCCCAACGGGGGACGTGTCCAGACGGGCTGTTCCAATCTTTTTGTGGGAGCTGTTACTGATTTTATATGGTGTAAGTTCTTAGAAATAATTATTTCCTATTTAAAAATGAATTAAGTAATTTAATTTAATATATTTTTAAAACAGCTGCCCAGGCCGCCGAGGACGAGGAGGGACGTTCCCTGTGCAACCATCGGCGCGCCTACAAGTTCTTTATTGACTCTGTGGCTCCACGCTGCCTGTTCCCCGCCTTTCCCTGCGCCAGCTATGATGACTTCCTCAAGGGCAGATGCTTCCCCTGCGCCCAGGATGACGAGGATCTGGCCGAGGGAGTACCCCGATGCGGCAATATGGGCTACTATGCTGACCGTTCCACGGGCCGCGGGCAGCTGTATCTGCTCACCCGCGAGGAGGAGCCCTTCTGTGCCCACCAATTCCAGTTGCAAATCTTCAATTCCTTCAACGATCTGCCCCTGCGCACCATTGGCCGCCTGGAGGCCATACTCGAGGGCGATGGCGGTCTCAACGAGACCTTTGAGATATCCGAGTGAGTGACTGGGAGCCCAAGTCTTGCTCTCCAAAATAAATATAATTGAATACATTTAACAGGAAGGACGATGCCGAGTTCTTTGCCGGCGACATTGTCTCCAAGATTATTGTCCCACATCCGGCTTTGGGCTTCCCCACCACCTTGAGTCTGCACTACAAGTCCTACAGCGGCTGGCTGAGCAAGGGGCTGCCCCACTGGGACATTGACAAGGTGGTGCTCACGGATAGCTTTGGGCGTAGTCACTCCCTGTGCCGGCCAAGCACCAAGCTGAGCAGCGGCAATCCGGTTCGTATGCGTCTCCATTCGGGCAACTGTGAGCTGGACAACCAGGAGGACTATGGTGCCTACACCACCCACCCGTCCGGTAGCGCTAATCCCACCCTGTCGCCCACCGATGTGCCCGACTCCAGTGTCCAGGAGACGGCTGTGGATGGCGTGGAGAGCGCCAAGCAGCGCAAGGATATCTTCAATCTGGGCACCAGCTTCAAGTTGGCCAGCAATCAGAGCTATCATCCCCTTGGCCAGGATGATGAGTTGCCCTGGCAGCCGATTTTGGTGGGCAACTCTCTGGACAATGAGACGGCAGCGGCGGCAGCGGCGGCAGCGGCTGCGGAATCGAGTCGCAGTCTGTCTTCGGATCCTGCTGGTGAGATCTTTGAGCCAGTGCTCAAGGATCGTCGGCTGGCGGTTAATCGGGGACGCAATCTGCAGGATTATGGCACCACCAATGGCCCTGAGATTGTGGAGCCCGTGCTGAAGGCCACCACGCCGCGTGTGAAGCAGGGCAAGGATCTGGACTTGTCCGGTGACATCGAACAGGATCAGACGACATCGTCTGTGAACTCCAGTTCCAGTTCCAGTTCAGTTCCTCCGCCCCCCACTCCACCCAGAATGATGGCCCAAATGGGCACAGATGAGCCGCAGACTGTTCAGCTTTTGCCTTTCCGGCTGGGCGAACTACTGCAGCGGGCGGAGCGCTACGCTAGGGAGACGCTGTTGCCCCTGATCTCGGTGCAGGCGCCTCGTTTCTTTGGCTTCAATGTGACGCCCCATGATCGTGACGCAGTGCGTCCATCGGAGTCACGCAAGCCGCGGTATATACCACGCTATGAGGAGTCCGCCTTTTTGAATGCCACCTCTAACGTGAGGCGGCGCTCCCAGAAGGCAGCGCGCCGCTCATCGTCTTCGTCCCTCGTGCAGCAAAGGAATCTCTTCCGGTTGATGCGAGCTCGCTCCCGCAAGCAGAGCGGGGAGGGGGAGGAGTGGCAGGACCAGGAAGAGCCACAGCAGCAAAAGCAGGGCAAGCCGGCTGAGGCGCGAAACGAGGTCAACTACTACACGAATATGCTGCAGGCGGAGTCGCGATCCATGCGGCCAGAGGTGCCGGAATATAGGGCCGTGTTCATAGATCTGCCCACTTATAGGCCACCACTAAGTCAGGCTGGAACTGCTTCGGCTTCCGTTTCCGTTTCCTCTACCATTTCCAGAGGTCGAAGACGCAGCAGATCCTCGTCAGCGCTTCCCTGATATCCAACAACCGCGACATCTCAGCTGTCCCGCCATCGGGAGGGGATGAACACTTTGTGATATGCACACCAGATCGTGGCTCCAAAAAAATAAATAAAAAACACCCCAATTCCCAGATAGCCAACCACCCACCCACATCATCATCTCCCACACTGTAAATAAATATCAGCAAAAAGAAAATCAAGAAAAGTAAATACGAAACGAGAGCTAAATGGAAACTGAAATGGAATTTCAAGCTTAGGTTAGGTCTTCGAATGTAAGATTCCAAATGTGTGAATTTAAGTGATTACTCCTAAAATAAACAATAAATTTTAAGATTCCAGTAATCGATTGTTTTTATTTGATGCATTTTATTTTATGCCTTTTTGGCTGACTTACAGATTTTCAAAATTTGGATTATTCCCCCTTTTTTTTCAAAATTTAATTGCCAGTTGTGGCTTCTCCGACGGATTCTCCCCAGCCGCGGGCCCCAGCCTGCTGCGGTACCCCACCTCTAGCCGGCGGGTGAGCAGGGTTTCAGTGGCACTCGCATCCAGTTAGTGGCCTGCATGTGTCCCATTAGTGTGCCCAGTGTCGTCTTGGCCACTTCTCCTCCAGCAGCAGCAGCCACAGCGCCTCCGCTGGCCGCCGCAAACGCACAGTGGGCCAAATGTTGTGAATTGGTAATATATAACGGCCTTCGTGCCAGATCGGATGACTATATATAGCTGACCTTTTCGAAAATAATAATAAAAAAATAAGAAATTATTTTAAATTATAAATAAGTTAAACTAGAACTATTTTTGTACGATTTTATTTATAATAATTTAATAAATAAGGTGGCAGGCACACCAATTATACTGTATGTATTTGTGTATTTATTGTATAGCTGGGTGGGCATCACTGATGTAAAGTAATACCTAAATCATCACTGGAAAAATATCTAGATTATCACTAGAAAAATAGCAGTTAAATAAAATAATATAAAATAGTACAAAATATTTTAAAAATGTAAAAAAAAACCAGAAAAAATGTAAAAAAATCAGAAAAAATGTAAAAAAATCTGAAAAATTTTAAAAAATTCTGAAAAAATTTAAAATTAAGATTTAGCTTTCAAAATAATTAGATTTTTTCTCAAACAATTCCAAGGGCCCCTTTTCACATTGATTTCACGTTCTTTTATTGATTCATGGTCGTTTGATGAAAATGCTCCGAATGGGAGGAGCAGGAGGAGGAGGAAGAGGAGAGGGAGAAGAGAAACTCCTGGTAACCAGCGGCATGCACAACCACCGTCCCGTGTTGACCATCCAGGCCTGGGATCCCAAGGACCAGCGCTTCAAGTTGCTTCAGCTAATCCCGGGTTCTTACGATCTGTCCGAGTTGCAGGAGCATCAGCAGCTGGTCACCTATCCGGGTTGCCGGCACATAGCCATCTTTAGTTGGATCGCGGCAAAGAGCGCTCCCTTTGAGCCCCGCCAGCAGTTGAGTTTGGTGGTCACCCAGCCAGAGTCGGAGCACTTTTACCTGTTCAAGTACGGCCAGGCGGGAGGACGCCGCTCCTGTTGCTTGAATTACCAAAAATAATGTAGTTTGAGTTACGACTTAAAAAAAATAATTATAAATAAAACTTTTAGTAATGGATTTTTCTTAAAATCAAATCAATCAATCAATTAAAATGAAATAAATACAAAATAATAAAGAATTCACTTTCTTTATTTATGTATTTTTATTATTGGGATTCAAATTTAAAGAGAAACAAATTTAACATATATGTATGTACATATATTATATTTTTTAAATGCTGGAATATTTTTAAAATTTCAAATAAAAGTCTCTAATTTACTTATTGATATTATAAAGTTTTCCTGTAAAAAATACAAATATTTACCGGAAGTAAAGCCACAAATTTCAAGATTTTCCAACACTGTGTCTGGCACTGCTTCCAAGCAGTGGGTAGAGACACTGCTTACCCAAGAAAAAAAGTCAGTTGATATTTTGAATTTTTCCTTTTAGCATAATTTATTTTATATACTTTCCATTTAATTTGTTTTATGTTCATAAAGTAACGTGTGTCTGCCTCTGTCTGTGTGGGTGTGTTGGTGTTTGTGTTGAGCATGTGTGTGTGTGTGTGTGTGTGTGTATATGTCTGGATGTGTTGGTGTTTTGTGTTGAGTTTGTTGTCTTGTTTAGCTGGCTGACATTTCTCATACATATTCATTTGCTTTTTGTTTTTGCTTTTGCCTTTTTTATATTCATTTTGTAAGCTGCTTTGATTTGAAGTCCAATCTGGTTTGGTTTTTAATTTACAATGATTGTAAAAATTGTATTTTGGTTTGCATTTTGTTTTGTGTGTTTGTCTTTGTTTTTACTTTTTTTTAAAATGATCGAAAGTCAAACGGTAAATTTTGTGCTTGCTCGCCTTGGTTTTGGTTTTGGTTTGTTCTTCGTTCTTTTGTTGTTGTTTGTTTTGTTGCTTATTGTAGTTTTGGTGTTGTTTCTTGTTTTGTTTTGTGTTGCCTTCTATTTGTCTGTGTGTGTGTGTGTCTGTTTTGGTTTTCGCTTTCTCCCGTATTTAATATATAATAATCTTTGTTTTCTTGCCTTTGCTTTCTTCCTTTCTTATCCTTTTTGGTTTTTTGTTTTTTGTTTTTTGGTTGGTTTAACTATTTATAAAACATTTCATTTTTAGAATCTTAACAACATATACATATACATATACATATACATATATATATATATACTATATACATATATTGTATACATATATATTTTATAATTGCTGCGGCGCCTTTATTTCTGTTATAATTTGATTTACTTAAGTGTTATCTTTTATGTATACGTTTAATATGTAAATTTGTTTAGCATTAATTCATAAGTAGTGTTTTTTCTCTTCTTTTTTTCCATATGCCCATCATCTGTTTTGTTCCTTTGCTATTTTCTTATTTTGTTGTTGCCGTTGCTGTTGTTCTTTTATTATTTTTTCTGTTATTGTTGTTCGCATAATTTACATGGAGTGACTACCGCCTTTTGCTAAGCCTTCCCTCCTTCATCCTCTTCCTGTCCCACTCGCTGTTTCCGCTGTATCCTTCATCCTGCTTCCTTACTTGATCTGGACCTAATACTCCTGGTGTATGTGTGAGAGTGTGTGTATTATCTAGGCTTTATTAGTTATTATATTTTACTCTTATTTGTTGTATTTCGCATGCTTGAGCTAAGAATTATTATTGATTTTGTTTTTCGTGTTATTTTTTTTTCATTTTTGAATAGAAATGAAGACTTGGAATGGAGTCGAAGTTGCGAGTGAAGACTGAGCTGAGGAAAATTGCCTTGAAGAACTGCCCAAAAGTAGGCCATGAAAATAGGGATCTAAAACCATTGCCTGCTTTTAGGCATAGCATTAAATGTTTATGGTTACTTTTTGCTATTACAATATTGAAAAGAACTTAATAATGGCATGTGTTCCAGCTATGGTTCTTTGTATATATGTTTATTGTATTTTATTATATATTTTTTTCATTTGGTTTTTGTTTGTGTTTTGTATTTATTCCAGTCTTTGTTTTTATTCATTTTATTCGATCTGCGATTCCTGGACTTGAGATCACGGGAAATGGAAACATTGGAACATGGGGGGGGGGGTCTCTACTGGAAGGCGGCTGGAAAAGTAGCTTTGACTCTGCAGACTGTACTTGATCCTAGGCATTACTTTAGCATAGTATTCTACTCGCTCGTTCGCTCTCGTTCTCGCACTCGCACTCGCTCTTCTCTACTCGCTCGCTTTCTGTTTCCCTCTCACTAGTACACTTAATTATTTTGGCAAGTTATCTTTATTTTGTTAATTCTGTTTTTTTTTTCTTAGGTTTTTTTTCTTTTGTGGTTTTGTGACTTGTTTTTGGTTTATATCACTTTTAGTTGTAGTCTGGCCAAGTTGGTTCCTTTTCTGCTAATGCCTTTGCCCTTACTTTCTGTCTTCCTCACTTTGCTTTCTTCTGCGGCCTCTCCTTTCTATTTCTCTTTGTTTTTTTTTTTTTTGGTTTAATAGTAAGCTTTCTTTTTTTTTAGCGATTTCTTTTTGTTTAATATTAATTTGTAAATTACGCTTATAAAAAAAAATATTTAATTGGTTTTCCGTTTTGCATGACTTGAAGACGATATGTTTTTTTTTAGTTTTAAGTTTATTATTATTATTATTATTATTACTTGTTATGTCTATATAGAGATTATTGTATAATTACCATAGTTAATATTAAGAATATCTGTTGTATTATGCAATCTTGCGGTATTCTTGTTATTGCTCATTTTTGTTTGTATCTAATCGATTGGCCGACCGAGAACTTTTCAACGAATCGAACGAACTAAAAACTAAAATCGATAAATCCATAAATTCATAAATCCGTAAATCCGCTAATGATACATATATGTAAGGCTAATGGATATGGCCGGGACATATTGGCATTGACATTGACATTGACTGTGCGGCGCACGTACAAAAACATGATACTTTCGGATCTCTAAACTTTAACTTTGCTAATAGCCTATATGTACACGCCATATATATTGAGATGTATATATATTCCTGATCCGAATGAGTATACATTTCAATATATATGCCCGTCTGTGTGTCTTGTGCTAAGCTGGTGTGTCTTTAAGGCCAAATCAAGTATACGTAAGAATGTCTTTCGGTTCTAGTTGATTCTCCCACTCGCTATCTCTCTTACCCTCATTATCCCTATGTCTCTTGTTCTCATTCTCCTTCCCTTTCGCTCGATATTTCTTTCCTTTTCTTTTTCGCTTTCGTTTGCTGTGTGCGTGTGGACGGTTTTCAAAGCTGTAAATTGATTCGATTTATATTTTTATGTTTTTATTCATTATCTTTTATATTTTGCCTTTGCCTTTTTCGTTTCCTGTTGTTTCTCCATTTTTTTTTGTTGGTTTTCCGCTTTTTTTGGTTTTACATTTTTTTTTGTTTTTACATATTTACAGATTGCTTCGGTATAAATATTATCGTTTTTTTGTGGTTTGTTTAAATTCTTCTTAATTACAACAAGCAGCAAATCAATAAAAACAATTGTTATTCAGTCGCATATCTAACAAAAACATATATTTATATACTTGTATATATATAAATATCCATATATGTATTGTATGTATATATGCATGCGCGTTAGCTTAGTTCTCGGCTTGGAATTCTTCCGGCTTCCGTCTTCTTTCTTCGTTCGTCGTTCTTCTCCCACACACATTCGTAACTGGGCGTCTTGTGAGATGTTTCTTCTGTGGTCCAAAGTAATTTTTGTGGCTCCTCGTCTTCCTTTTTCCTTTCTTCTCTTTTCTTTTTTTTTTCTGGGTTAGCAGGAGAGCAGTAGAAGCAAAGCTTTGTAGGTAGGATTCTAGGTATAGAGAAATTTAGATATGGCTTCGATCGATCGATTTGCACGCTAACACTCGGCACTCGGCACTATGCTGTGGAAGCAGTTCGTATCTTAAATTGTATAGAATTGATATATCGAATGCGCATGCAAATTGAAATTGATAATTTTGGTTTATCCTCTAACGATTTCCTATCTCCTTTCTTATTTTTTTTTAGTTTTGTTTCTTTACATTTGGAATTTGTTGACAAAAGTTAAAGGGGCTAGAGATTGAGAAGAGTTCGATTGGTTTTTAAATCACAAAAATCAGGAAGACAGCGAATTAAGTTATAACTCATAAATATGTTTGTGTGTGGGTGCCTTTAGATACTAAATATCATGTATCTGTATCTGTATCTGTATCTGTATCTGTATCTGTATATGTATCTGTATCTGTATCTGTATCTGTATCTGTATCTGTATCTGTATCTGTATCTGTATC
>JAEIIJ010011686.1:0-46597 GCA_018904815.1 Drosophila ogumai | reverse complement strand
CTGCGTTGCAAACTTCTGACTGAAATTATAATACCCTGCAAGGGTATAAAAATCTAATATAAATTTTTATAAATTTTAAATCGATTGTTCCTATGACAGCTTTATGATATAGCCGTCCGATTTGAATGGAATTTCTAAAATAAAAAAAATTTCCATATCTCAAAAATGATGTATATGTTAAATAACAGCGAAGTTATAATTTTGTTTCTTAGAATTGTTCGTTCATTTCTATAGCAGCTATATGATATATCAACATATAGTATATACAAGTAGTCAGAGTTTTGTTTCAACACAGCTTAAAAACTGAGAGACTATGTTAGTTTGCGTAGAAACGGACAGACTGTCGGACAGACGGACATGGATAATCGATTTGGCTGTTGTTGCCGATCCAGAATATATCCACTTTAAAGGGTGGTGCTTTACAAAGTTCTGAATAAAATAATAATACCCTTCAAGGGTCTGAAATGTAATAAAAACGATTGGTATCGATGGTTAATTGATTTAAAGATCTACTTGAATTAATGTATAGAAAACAATACAACTGTGAAAGTAAAAATAATTACAGCCGAAAATATATATCACAGACTTTTTGAATTTAAAAGCTTAACTTCTTAAATAAGAGTGAAAGTACTATATTAACTCCCTTATCCCCTTCATGATTCGTATTTATTCGAAATAAAGTTTCTTACCTCCGTCAATACCGCGTTGGTAATGCTGTAATTGTTGTTGCCTCTGCGATGAGTTGTGAGCCAAGGAGACCTAACAAAGTGAGCTGGGCTTAGCGCTGCCTCGGAATGGGGCTACGGAAGGAAGAAGGCTTAGGATTGGGATCGCTTGGTCATTGTCATCAGAAATTGGAAAAGCACGCAGCGGCAAATTAATTAGAACTGCGGTTGACTGTAGCTCCAGCAGAGATTCATACGAAACGAAACACTAAAATATAGGG
Organism: Drosophila ogumai; assembly: GCA_018904815.1. Lineage (NCBI taxonomy): Eukaryota > Metazoa > Arthropoda > Insecta > Diptera > Drosophilidae > Drosophila > Drosophila ogumai. The sequence goes on along the minus strand of JAEIIJ010011686.1, from coordinate 45,651 downwards.
TATGGGATATAGAAAGAATACCCTGCCAAGAAAGAAGCAATTAAGAACTGAAAAACAAGTGCCGGTATTGAAAATTAATATGCTTAAAAACATTATTAAGCATTTATAGTAAATTAACATTATTATTCGTTTGAAAAGATTTTAAAATTTAAACATTACCTTAGTTACTTTATTAATGTATTGCTAATTTTATTTTGAATGTGTAATTAGATAGTTATACAACATTTATTTAAGAATCTTAAAAATCTTTTTTAGTTAGTTATAAGGTGAACTTCTTGCATTGCAATTTTTATGACACGCATCTGAATATGCGTAAGATAAACCTCGCCCGAACTTTGTTGCAATGGCCAGCATCGCCTCACTCCACTCAACGTGGCCGGCCTCTGAGCCTGCTGATGGGGATCTCGGCAGCTCTCCCGCCTGCTTTCGCCTCCCACTTCCCCAGCCCCAGCCCCAGCCCCAGCTCCAGCTCCAGTTCCCCGCCACGAACCCAACTCATGAGGACAGAGCCCCGCGATAATGACCACCTATAGAGCACACGCAGCACACCGGAGGAGATACAGGCGGGAGCACGAGAAATCCCAGCGAAATTGGGAAAGGGATAACTGCGACTGGGCTGGGACCTGCAACTGCGACGGCGACGGCGACTGCGACTGGAACCTGCTCACGCTGAGAGATCTGAGTTTGTACTTAGTTAAGGCTTTCTCGCCGATCGTCGCCGGCTGATTCCAGTGACGACCTTTGAAGAGCGAACACCATACGCCATATACCATACACCATATGCCGTGGCCAGGCCAAGGCACTGTTCCTGATCTTAGAAGTGGTCCCGGTTCGGGTTCCAGCAACTTGCTAAAAATTGCACTTGAGTGGGGGGACACTGACACTGACACTGAGAGAAAAGAGATATTAATAAATACAGGAAATAACAAAAAGTAAAAGTTACATTTTGATCTAAAATCAGAGATAGCTGGATGCATATTACGAATTTAATTCAGAAGATAATTAAATATTTAGATAACCTCTTTTTCCTTGTGCATAAAATCAAATATGGCATTAAGATCGAACCACGATCCATGCTGCGTTGCTCACGTTCGCCTCATAACTTCCTCCCCAGCCCGGATCCTTACAGATTCCTTTCCAGCACCCAAATCCCAGACGTAGGTGCTCCTCCTCCCTCCCCGCCAGAAGAAGCAGCAGGTTAATGAAATGCGTTTCGACCAAAGCTTTCAATGATGTTGTTCTTGGCCCTCTCAGGGTGCTCTGAGCCATCCTTGGGCTTTATTGCATTCGCTTTCGGTGCCCCTCGACTGGCTTAATGTTTCAATATTGTCGAAGGCCCCGGCCGAAGGATGGTGATCAATGATGTTAGCTTAGCGTGTGGCCATGCACGGGTAATAAGTTAAAGTCAGCGCAAGGGTAATATTTCTGCGGTCATGCTTGAGATACAAATTGTTTCGGGTCGGGAGGGCACGAGTATTTGACCAAAATCGAAAGCAACGTGAGAGGTCTGCCGCAGGTCGCCTATAGCTTCATTAATGGTCAGGTGTCGTCTTCCTCGAGGCTGATTTTATATTTTATTAAATTAAGTTCTAACCTCAACAGGAGATACAAAAACGTTTACGATAATTAAACCAAGCAATCGGAGTTCCCTCCCACAAAAATCTGCCTAAATGCGATTCCTGGAAGCGAATTCCTACGGATGGAGCCGCCCCACTAACATCCCCTCCATCTATGACTCATCAACACCAAGCGAGTCCAAACTCAGGCCCAAATACGATCGCCACGAATATCTTGCCTGCGGGCAATCTGTCAACTGGCGTCAGACGATCTTAGACAACGTTGGGACCCGGCCAAAAGAGGGTCTCAAACGGCGAGCTGGGCAAGCCAAGGAGCGAGGTTTGGCAAGTGGGGAAGTGGGAAAAGCCAAGGCCCGAGGCGATTTACACCGCGTTACGCGTCGAGTTGAGACGCGGATAGTAGGAGGGTCTTACCTGGTGACGATGAAATGCAATGGTGGAACTGGGACTGGGTCTGGGACTAGGACTGCCTGGCTACTGGTTTATCTCTTTCGCCGTTTGCTCTGCTCGCGGCTATCAATTGCCCAAAAATGCTGCACAAATTGAAACGTTTGACTATATTTGGGTCAGTTAAAGTGATCACATTAACAAGTCAATAGGAGTGCAGCATCCTTTTAGGGCATTGCACGTCAGCCAAACGGGACGGGGCTCGGGATCGGGATGGTGGAGTGCCACCGAGATAAGTTGGTCATGTCTTCGACTGGAGCTGGAGCTGGAGCTAGATGATGTCACTGTGGTCGGGGAGAGGTGTTGGCACAAGCAGATTGATGTGCCTCCTCGGACACCGGCTGGTCAGGCCCAAAGAGAGCAGCGTGCGAACTGGATAGGGTGTGTGCCCAAGGGAGCTCCTTAGAACCTCACAACAGCCAAGGTGGTTCCTGCCAACTGCACTTGCTGGAATCAGAGATTATAAAAGTGGTCAGTTGGCTAGGTTTTTGCAATAATAAGTGCAATAGGAAATAGGTAGGAAAGAAACTGCCCGTAATGTATTCCCTTGAAAAACTAATTAATAGAGGCACAGACGAGAGTACCATAAGTACCATATACCTACCAAAAATGTTTCGGTGACCTTCATGTGGGATATTGAAAATGTTTTCAAAGAAGACTTAAAAATATTAAGAAAATCTTAGACACATATATATGTATGCCCATGCGATTTTTTCAAAGTATGATAAAAAAAAACTGTTTGAATACCATATCTTTTTGTTTAGAATATATGTAAAGTATTTTTTCAAATAACAAAAGTATAACCTTCTAACGATTGATTGGAAGCCATAATTGTTTGAAGCAGAACCCTCTGTTAAACCACTTTATATTTGTAAATTCGCAACGCTAGAAATTTTATGTTTAAAAGGTAAAATAAAACCTCTAAACCTAGAAGCCCATAATTCAGGATGCCTCACAACGGACCCCGATATTAAATATGTGCGATCTCGGCGAGGAATAACCTTTAAAACATTTAATCTGACAAAGGAAATAAATAAAAGAATTAACATTTACTTTTAAGTACGCACACAAGTATGTGCCCAGCTTCTCCTGCTGCTGCTGGTGCTGCTCCTTAGGCTCCTGCTCCGTGACCACCCGCGACTCCTTACCCCCCTCCTGCTTACAGCCGCAACGATGACGGCGAGATGAACCAGAGACACAGACACAGATACACACTACACATCGCCAGAAAGAGCCATGTCCGAAGCATTTTTGAAACATGCGAATTGCTTGTACGTGACACGCAACAGCAAGGGGAACGACAGCGGGCCACAAGGAGCGGAGATGAGTCGTAGTCGGTCGGGATCGGATTCGGGATCGGGATAGGGATGCTGTGGCTGCGGCTCGGAGAATGCAGACGGCACCGGCACCGGCACTGGCATCAGCACCCAAGACGACGAGGCCGCAAAAAGAGACGACCATGTCCAGTCAACCACTTAGCCATGAAAGCGGTAACTACATGCAACAGATGAAGCATGCGCTGGGGCATGCAGCAAGCAGCGAGCAGCATCAACAGCATCTTAGTCAACAGCAAGAAGCCCAGCCAACCTGGCCGAGGTGAAGGTAAAAAGGCAAAGTTAAACGCAAAGGTAAGGCCAAGAGTAAAGGCAAAAGGTAAAGTACTTGGAATGTGTCCGAAGCAAGGAGCAGAAGCCGCAGCAGCAGACGCGGCACGTCGCCTTGGATCACACCGAGGGAGCTGCGTGGGGAACAATGGCCACAGTGGCATGGATCCGATTTTTCATTTTTGGCAATCCCTGCAAATGTCCTACATATCCTTGTGCATAGACAATTGACTGTCTGATCTTCTTAGTTATACATAGCTAAACATACAGATATCATAGAAATTTGTGTTATTATTTTGTGCTTAAATAAACACCCGCTCGCTCTTGCCCCACTGTGCGGCGATGCTCAATGAAATTTATTTGGTGATGGTTGAGCGAAGCGTGAAGTTGACTGCCGCAGAAGCCCCCGCCAAAACCAGAAAGGAGTCCCTTTACCTCCGCCGAGGCACCCGTCTGTTCCTTTGGATTGGTCCATTCGCGATCAATTTAATCGCACAAATAATATGCCTGGGCCTCAGCCAGAGTTTGCTCTCGAGACGCGGGTAAAAATAAGTAAATATGGAATAATCGTTTTGTGTGTTCCATAAACATTCCAGAAAGCACAAATCACCACGGTTGCTATTGCACTTACTGAAGAGATACCCTTTGAAAATATACGCAATCGAGAATTATAATATGATCTTAATATGATGCCAAAGAATTAAACATCAACTTTAAATATTGGTCCAGCACAAGAAGTTCATCAAACTTTGATCATAGAAAATATCATTACTAAGAAAAATGGGTTAATTTTTAATAGTCCCAATATTACTTTCATTCAATAGTATATAACATATATTTCAATGAGTTGTATTACAAGAGTAAGCCACTTTTTATAGTAAAATATATTTTGTTCAACTTAAATTTTTGTTAAAGTTTAATTATGCGAATACCTAAATTAAAAACAATTCTAGCGTAAAAAAGTATTTAAAAACAAAGTATTTTGTTCTTACAGAAAGTATTATACTTATACTAAGATATTAGTTTATTTTACAACAACCTTATACTGATTTCACTCAGAGCAGGGCCCAGAAACTGGGCGGGAGGGCGTAGGTCCCACCTTATCGCGCTCCGCAGATCAGAAAGTGTGTGACCAAGGGAGCTGCTCCAGGAAGTACGAGTACAACTCTAAAAAAAAAAAGTTCAATTCGAACCAGTTTCAAGAATATTTATACCCTTGTAGTATATTATTATTTTAGTCAGAAGTTTTTTAAGAAGACATTTCCGACCCTATAAGGTATATATATTCTTTAAAAGGATCAACAGCCAAGTCGATCTAGCCATGTCCATTTATCCGTCTGTCCGTTCCTACGCAATCTCTTTTCACTTTTAAAGCTATCTGAATGAATTATTTCTGAATGTCCGGTTTCATTTTATGAAATTGAGAGAGAAAAATTTAAAGCTGCAAGGGTAAACTGTAACTGTCTAACAAAAAATATAATAAGTATAGGTGAATGTAATAAAAGTTTGTTTTACACACAAAACAGCAGTTAAATTATTAACATTTATTATATTAGATTTTTCAAATCTTATTTCATACGGATAAACTTTTTTCTAAATTTGTATAAATATACAACTTTTATAAATTTCCTTTCATATTTTCTTTTAATTTGACCCCAATGAATCGATTCTTAATGATCCATTGACAAACTGCAAGGGTATACCATCTTCGGCGTGCCGAAGTTTGCTTCCTTTCTTGTTTTATTTTTTTTTTTTTACAAATCAAAGTTTAAAAATGTTATAATTAAGCCAAGAAATCAATAACTGTTAAATAAAAAAACTTTTTAGCGCTAGCTCTTAATTAAATTAAGAAATTAAAATTAATAATAAATAATAAAAAAAAAAGCTTATGCAAACGTAAAAGAACGGCAATAGTTGTTTTTCTTGTTTTACCTGAAGAAAAAAAATTAAATTTTTAATTTGTATGATTTAAGTATATATTATCTTTCATAAAGCTCTTTTATATAAGTCGTTTTCCTTATTTTTTTGTGTGTGTTGAGTTCGAGTTTATACGACTGCTTTGCATTTCTCGAAAATTATTTCCACTGCTCAACCTGTGCAATGCACAACAAGGGACCGCTGACCCCAATCGCCTGCTCTTTCACTTTGACACTTGTCCGCATCTGCGTCTGCGTCCGCGTCCGTATTCACGTCCGCGTCCACGTCGGCATCTGCGTCGGCGTCAGCGGTGATCCCAAGAAAATTACGCTAATTTCGCGAGCCACTTACGAATTGAATGCCTCGGCCGGACTCCGGCCAGCATCTGGGATAATCGGCAGAGTTGAAAAGGCAATTACATGGCCAGGGACGAGACGAGCCGCGAGGAGCTGCTCCAATTTTCCTCCAATTTAATTGGACTTTACACCAAACGCTTCTGCAGCAGGAGCAGCACGTCGCTCGAATCACTCAAATGTCGCCATAAATTCCGCGCATGCGCACACATCGGTATGCCTATTTTTGGGATCTCTCCTCTTTCACCGGGCGCTGCTCCGGTTGCCACATCCACATCCTCGCCACCACGACGTCTGGTGGAGATCTTTTGTTACCATTTTACCATTTACCATATGCAGCTCTCAGCTTGGCGCCTACAAGCTGCCTATTTTGGGCGTGGGGCCTTTCGAGCGCACCATTTCCACGTCTCCACCGCCTCGGCGGCTGACTCTCATTTACGCCGCCCGAAAATGTGGCCAAGTGTGAATGTCCAATTAGCGGGGTTGTGCCGCAAATGGTCAGTGGACTCCCAAGTGGGTGGCAGCCAAGTGCGGACTCGGATTGAGTGGTCAGAAAAAGCGAATCCGCATCTGGATGCAAATGCCAAGTTCACATACACTCAACACGAATGTTAGGTTTTAGGTTTGAACTTTAGAAAGGCTATGAAAATGGTTTTAAATTGGTTGCTAAATATTTTCAATCATATATTTTCCGAGTAAAGTATAAAGTAACACGAAAGAATGCGTTTCTATGCCAGCTATGTGATATAGTTGTCCAAATTTCACAAAATTAAAATCAAAATTCTAAAATAATAAATCACTCTCAACTGTCAATGAAGGTTTTCACCTTACCACCATATGTTGAAAAGCAGAAAAAAAACAGCGTAGAAAAGGACAGACGTGGTTGTTGACTTTGATTAAGAACATATATACTGTGTTTCAAAAATGTTTGGATTGGCTTATATGAAGGGTGATATCACATTCTCAGCAGAATGAGACTGTACCTGCTGCAGTCTGTGTCGATTGTTACAAACCGACTAAACCTTGCCCAGCACACAAAAACTTCGCTAATAATATCAAAAACGATAGTTTTGCGGATTCCTGGCGGACAAAAGGTACGAGTAAGACTCATTATCGATTATAAATTTAACTCACCATGGGTTTTGTGGCAGCAAATGCTATTATTTCGATTGCGAATCTTTTACGACGTCATTGGCGGGTAAAATCCTAAGAACTCGCAATACTTGTCCGCTATTCGTTCGTTTGCACGTCCGGTTTTGAGCATTTAGCGAAACTAATGCGGAAAGTCCGTTTCTTTGTCCGTTTTAATATCTTTAGCGGACATTTTTTGGATCCACCCGCTCATGGCAGCTTCTTTGTCTGCTGGGTGGGTATACATACATACATGCTCATGCTCATACATCGGCACTAAATACATCGTTTTAATTGAATCCTTAACGTCTTTCCAATTCCCATTTTTCGATTGATTTTTAAAGCCAAAAACTCATAATGTATGTCCAGAAACTAACTGCAGTTTAAGTCACAATTACGCTTATTAGTGGCAATCAAAGCGGCGCTGCTTGAGTTCAATATGATTTTCGATCAATCACTCAGCCGGAGATCGGGAAGCCGGGGAGGCGGCTGCAGAGACCGCGTTAGAGACAGGGACTCACATGGCAAAAACACGCCTCCTTCCACCGGGAAGGAGTGCGATTATATCACACAAACACGTACCGCTCTCGATCATGTTTGGCAATGGCAACTGTTTTGCGGCTGCCATGGGAGAGGAGAATCGAAAGTAAATCGAACAAATTTGCACGCACCAAATGCAGGTGCAAAAAACTATGCCAGCCTATTAATTAGATCAGCGGTTTTATGGTCATGCCGGCGTCATATATCTTGTTCCCAACGTCGTCATAACGCTAACTGCGATCGCCACAGCCACAAGCTCGCCGGCAGGAACGGAACCCGCATCATCATCGTCATCCCGATGATCGTGCAGCAGTCTCACGTGATCTGCACCGGACCCCGTTTGATCTTTTCCACCAAGCCCGAGTCCGAACCCAGGTCCATGCCCAAAGTCGTAGCGCCAAGCCAGGGAGGGAGAGCCACTGCTTGCACCATGCGGCGCCCGGCTGGAGGCGACCAAGCGATGGGATGGCGTTAGATGGCGCCTGTTCCGACCACAAACCGAGCGGGATTCGTCAATCCCAAAAATGTTTCCCAAGGAGGCAGCGCACTTTATATCGTATGTAGCACATAAAATGGGTTATCTTCCCGGTGTGGCGGAGGGGCCAGAGAAGGCTTACTTGCAAATATATGAAATATGTATGGATACCATTTCAAAATATTTATATTATGATATCAATAAAAAAATATCTTTTGAACTACATATATTTTCAAATGTAAGAGATACCATTTACAAGCACACCACACACGTATATAAAAAATCTAGTTAACTCATGACGTTTTTTTGCTAAATGTTGACCTGTTATTTTAACTATCTTTCTTTCTTTTATAAACTTAAACAGTATACCAATTAATTTAACTATCATTATTTTGATTATATTTTCCATAACAAAATAAGGCTAGACTTTCAATCATTATTCAGCCTGGGAACAATGAAAGTCGAAACGAAACTTTACGCAGCCTCCTACTGGGAGTTGAAAACATCACGAAAAAAGTAATGACAAGGTAACGTAACTATTAATTTAATGAACATACACACCGCCTGTTGCCTGCCAAGAACATGCAAAATAAAGTTGAAGCTTAAGTTTATAGTCCTTTAATTGATATTTAAATGTAAACACAAAGGGAAGAGGTTGACGTGAGCAAATAAAAATAAAGATACTTAATTGTTTGTGAATCTCTTATTATTTCTTATGCCAGACTAAAGTCCTGTGTTTTGTAATTTTAATGTCAACCTCTCCTTCGTTTTAAACCTTTCCGCACCCACTTCAAAGATACAAGTAATTGTGCAATTCCTCTCCTTTCCCAGACTCATTACAGCCAGCAAAATGCCAATTATTCAGAAACAATTGTCATTAAATGAAAATCGGTTAATAACATTAAAATATTTCGGTGCATATCAAACAGAGCGAGCCCCAAGGAGTCGGAGGAACGGGGTGCCGAGCGTCAAAATCGGAGGAAAAGGGGACAAGGCACCATAATGATGATGCGCGCCTCATGTTTGTATCTCCGAGATTTTCAATTTCGAGGCCTGGGATTTCCAATTGATATTTGTCTGCCAAAGCCGGCGACTGGAGCCGGGGGATCTCCCAGGCCCAGACGCGCTCAGGCTCATAAATTGAAAAAATAATATTTACCCAAAGTAAACGCATTGAAAACAGTTTAAACAATAATCGGTAAGCGGCGATCAATAAATGCAACGAGCGACGGATGGCAATGGCTCTCCATCGCCATCGCCAGCACCAGCTCCAGCTTCTCCATCTGCGAGTCGTCTTCTTGCACTTGGCGGCGGCAACTTCTCACGCAGATGTGTAGAGTTTTTGTTTTTGTTTTTGTGCCTTGACTCATTTAAGCCTTTTTATTTAATTTTTCTTCCCGTCGATATTTTCTTCTGGTTAACTTCTGCGCCGCTTTTCGAAAGTACACCGTTTACAAATCTTTAAAGAAATCTTCGTTGGCTAAGTCTTTCACACACTTTTGAGGTTGGAAGAGCTCCAAGTACTCAAAAAACAGTGTGGGGTGCGTTTTCTTATTTTATGACTTATTAAGCCACTTCTAAAGATACAACTTAAGCTTTGAAGGCCAAAATAAATGTATAAAATTAAAATAAATAGTAATATAAGCTTACTTATAAAAAAATATAATTTAGTTTCTCTTGAATATTTATTTAATCCTTATTTTTGAAGCCGAAATTTAAAACCAAGCTCTATTTTATATTCGGAATATTTTATGTATTTCTTAAACTGTTTTCACTATTCTGAACGTGTCGCTCTCCTCACAAAGTTTGCGTTTTAATTACACGCAATGCTGTTGCCGGGTCGAGACCATTGAGCAGTGGTTTCTCCGGCTCTCTCCCGGCTCCGATCCCCGTCGATGCACTTGCCAATGCCGCGAGAAGTGTTCCTTCTCACAGGCAACGGCAACTGTCGGTGCCATCTTCACCTCGAGTGCTGTCCCAGCTCCGAGACGATGTTGTCCCTCTTTCTTTGCTTTTAACAATTAGAGTCCAACGAAGCGTACTCCTTATTTTTATGCATTATCGACTTAGTGGCATCAGGCAGGTTGCGGGTGAGCAGAGCCAGAAACTCTCAGAGTGGCCAAGCGCTCCCAGGCGCTTAAACTGCAGTTGACTTTGGTGAGACGCTCTTTCCGGTTGTCCGCGAGAGGTGATGCAACCTCCACCTTGATTGAAATACAGTTGAACTTCAATAACCTGAAATCATTAAAGTATACTCTCCTACTTGTAACACTCAGAAACTTTGTTAAAATAAATAAAATAATTAAAAAAAACTAAATTGAATATTAATAAAAATCGTTTCTTTATAAAGAAATTTTTCAAGAGAAAGGTCACATTAATAATTCAGCTTATCTTCACTGAGAATAATCTGCAAAAATCTTTTGTACATTAAATTTGTAAAATTATAAGTTATACTGTAAAGTTCTGGGGTAAACAAGTTCAACTGTATCCAGGAACATAAAAGGAACGAAAACCGAGTAAGAGACCAACAACTTGTTGACATTATTGTCGTTAATTTTAACTGGCAAAGCCGGCAATGACAAAGAGCCAATGACACGTCTTGTAAGTCCTATAAACAAATGGAAGACAAACACTGGCCGGAGGAGACGAGACAAAGCCTATCAGTCGCCCGGCTGAAGACCCGACTCGGATCCTTCCCAGCGTTCCCAGCTCAGCTCTCCCGTTGTCTGGGCAAATGTTAATTTTGTCTTCTGCCAGTTAAGCGTGTCGATTTTTTAATTAGTCGCATCGTCGTCCCAGTGATTTATGGTCCAGCCAAGTTGGCCCAACCAACCAGGCACAGTCAGCGGCCACAGTCTGCACTTTGAAGTATTGGCTAAGCTAATAGGCGCTAAGGAGAAGAGATCCATCTGGAGTTGGAGCCCGAGGTCCTCCGTTGGAGGAGCGAGCACTGGGGATGCTGGGTTATGAGAGAATGCGATGTCGCTTATGGAATTTCTGCATAACTGCCAGCTCGTTTGATATAGTCACCGCGCCTTTATGGCCCAAAGCCGAGAGCTCAGAGCCTAAAGCCCAGAGCCAAGGTGGCTATAAGCAAGCAGCTAACAAGTGCAGGTACGGGTAATGAGCTGACATTGAACATGCTAGGCATGTTAGAATTTTTCGTTTGATGGCAGCTCAGAAATAAGCCATATCTCTTGAGATTTATGCCTCGAGTCACTGAGGTCAACAATGCGTGAGTCGCCAAATTAAAAAAGTCCTTGCACTGGGAAAAAATCGTATTATAATTTAAAATATTATTGCAATGAATAATAAATTAAATTAAACGTACTTCCAGTCGATTCTATTAAGAAGTCAAGGAATTTCTTTGCTTGAGTTTTTCATTTCACATATTTAAATTATACATTACATATGTACATACATATAACGATTTGAGTTGTTTTCTTGTAATTTAACCATTTTTTCTGCGAATGCAATGATCTTCAGTTGATGTGAACTCAAAGCAAGACGGAGAAAGGTATCCAAAATGACCCCCGTTTTAGTGAGGCCACCAAAAACAGTGTTCTAATTAAGCTAACAAAATTCTGACCATTCCTAGCCGAAACAGTCTCAGCTGGAGTTCAGCTATTGGATATCTTGTTCGGAAACACAACTGCACCGCATAGCACCCAGCTCACAACTCGGACAAAGAATCCGCAAATCAGAGGTCTAACCATATTTGCCAAACTTAACGATTGCATCAACATTTTTGCGCTCACTCGTTACAGTTTTCAGCAGTTTTCGTTGTGGGTCTTATGACAATGTCTGGTCTTGTCGTCGGAATGCTTTAAATACACTCACGCAGTCCGGCGAGCGATTTTAATGCAGTGAAAACCGTTTGATGGAATTTCCAGTCGAATGGCCAAACACCTTTTCGGCCCGAAGTTAACACATCGTAAACAATCCGCTGAGAAACCAGAGGGGACATAAATCAAACTGCAGCTGATGACCCCGGGCCAAGACCTTTACTCTCACTTTTCTCCGTCCCAGCGGATCGGATCTCGCCGAGCCCACTGTCACCCAAAGCAAGAAACAAGAAGCGCGGGCGTTCCTAAACATGTCCAGCATTAATATGCAAATCGATGGACCCGAACCCATCATAAAACAAACTGGAAACACACAAAACATCTTCGATATGTGTCACTGTGTCGCTGTGCGTGAGTGGCTCAACAGACAAAGTGGTAAAAGTCCGGGAAGCAAGAAGCCGCTTAGAGATGGGAGAAGCATGCAAGCTGTAGGAAAACCTAACAGAAAATGTGCCTGGAATGTCAGTGTTTCAGAGACAGGTGCATCAGGTTGTTCGTAGCCTTTAAATGAACTTGTTTAAATGCTCAATCAATATGATATTTGTTTGATTTAATGAAAAGCTAAATATTAGATTTTCTAGCACTCACGTAATCAGCTCCAAAAGCTACAAGAAAATCCAGGCTTACCAAGCCAAGTCACACTGAAACCGAACTGCCCCTTCAGCGACAACATCTCAAGCTCATTTGTCACATAAAAATCATATATGTAATTTGCTTGACAACCAAAAGTGGACACCGAACGTCACGCGCCCGTGCAGCGAACGCCTCCATATTGGTGTGGGCTTTTGGCCAGGAAAGAGAGAGAGAGAGACGGGATCGGGACGGGGACTGGATGAATCCCCCGTGCATCTGGTGGCATCCCAGCCAGAGAGTCGCAGCTTCAATCTCAACGGCGGATGCGTTTCGGTGTCGCGTTGAGTGAGCGTTTCCTTAAATTAGCTGCACTTTGGATGCGCCATTATGCCGCCTGCCCGGCACTTGATGTGGTGTCGTTGTCTTCTTCGGCCCAGACCCGGGCTCCATCATCGTGGCCATTTTTGGGTGGGCATTAAGTGCCTGGCTCTCTGATGCTCTGATGGAGTGTTGAAGCCAACGGTCGAGGTCAATGGCTAAGAAATTTATGGTCCAGCGATGATGCATGATACTCGCATTCAGGTGGGCGCAATTGATCATAAAGCGCCACAAAAGAGAAATTACAGTCGCCGTCGCATAACCAGCTTTCTGACACGAGGACTCTACGGCATGAATAAATTTTGAGTTTCTCGAGAGAATAAAATGTTGAAAAGAGGTTAAGTCATTTTAGTTAATGCTTAATTTATGTTGTTATACTAGCGAAAGCAACAAAATATATCGAACGGAGGAACATACGTTTTATGGCTAAGAAGTATCTATGAAAACTCTAAAATTTTTTGTTTTTGAAGCGAATCTTGATTAGTTAGCCATTGAACAATCCTTCTATAAGATATAACCCTTATTTACACAAACAAAAAGAGATTTTGTATAATTTTCTAAAAAAAAAAACATATGCAACAGACAGAAGATGGCAACTCAGACCCCATTAATTAGAAAATAATACGAAAAATCTACTTATCTAATCTGTGTATTTTTTAATTAAATTGAAATAATGTATGCTTTAGGCGAATTCCTTCTTCCCTCTAATCAGTGGAAAATTAATTCCGTGTCAGCGCAAAGATGCTTAATCAATTATCAACCGATTTCCCACCTGACTTGCAACTTCCTTGTCGCACCCGAGGGGAAAAGGCGAGGAAAAACTAACTCTTACTCTCGCGCATCCGGTTCTCAGAGGGGGGAATAGAATGGAATATCTTCGGCAGAACCGTTTAAGCAATCCATTTAAACAACGAGACACTTCAAAGCCAAAGCCAAGCTGCTGAATGCTGAACGTCTGTGTCTATCTGCGCTAAATGGAAAAGCCCTCAACGGCCTGGGCAAACATTTGCAATTACAATTTTAGCATATAATTGCAAACATGATAAACACTTTTATCTGCTGCTGTTTCTGCGGCCCAGAGCCAGGCCAAGACCAGTCCCGGGTCCGGACCACAACTCACGCAGCAGCCACTGCCACATCTCAGATGCAGCAGCAGGTTAGCCGAAGCTGCCAAGGAGAAGCGTGTCGCCAATTGATCGTGAGGTTTACCTAGAAAAATGTCGCGACAATTCTGCACGCAAAAAGGAAAACTAAACGAAATGAATAAAAGACAAACGACAAGAGCGGCCACTTGGAGATGCGAATTTAGCTGTAGCAGACAGAAGCAGGCTTATTAAACTACCCACAAATATATAAACGATGTGTTTTTAAACTTAATCAGTACCTGTTTTGCTGGCAGCAGTTATTTGTAACGTGTCATGCTTTAAATAATTTTACTTTACAAAAATGTAAACAATATACATAATACAAATGCCAGTGCCTTCATATAGTATCGAAGGTAAGCTGAGCCTTGATTTTTAACCTTTTTCAGCTATTTTAGCGGTTCCGCCAGCAGCAGCATCCAGTTAAAGCCGAAGGCAAGGCCTCGGACCGAACTAGCGGAGTATGCAATTGAAATTGAAGAATTACGCGAAGAATGTCAGCGGACACAGTAGATGTTGTACACACGGCTGGCAGTGCATCCCGAGCCCGATCTGGCCCGAGGGTCGCATACATTAAGGCCGGTTTTAAGTAGCTGGCTCGAATGGGGTTCTCAGATGGATACATAGTCAGCTGATCAGGGGAGTCGTCGAAGTGCGGCCCCCGCCATTGCCAGTGCTTTTTTGCTTTGAGGCCGCGGCGGCATCTAAATGAACTAAAGATCAACTTCGCTTTAGTAGCCTTAGCCTCATTACGAATGGAAATGATGATGGACAATAATGACGCGACAACAGGAAGTCCAACTTGCAATGTCGACGACAAGTCGTCAACTCCGCTCGGCGAGTCGCGTCCCCACCGATCCGAACCCAAGTGAATGAAGCCCCAATCGAGGAGAACTCGAACTCGAACTCGGACTCGATCTGGAACTGGGCTAGTGCATCGTTAAATTGATTTGTGTGTGATTTCCGAGCCGATCGGTGCAGCACAACTAGTTTCCAATGCCTGAGAAAAAGGCCAGAGATGTGTCGGCAAGAAAAACGAAATAGTTTCTGTTTCAATATTTGTTTAAACATTTCAAAAATGCCACTTAAACGACAGTCCTCTCTTCATGAGCCCACTTCCGTTTAAGGCGCGTTCTTGGCCTTATCATTGTCATAAGAGAGTTGTAAAGCATCCCGTGAATGTTAATGAGATGGGAATAAATCAGCCTTTATGGCAATCGGACCAGCGGCAATTGAGAGTAAACGAAGGTCTGAAAACATTTGGGCAAGATATCGAGATACCTAGGCGACAAGAACATTTTGTAAAACTATAAACAAATCCTCTAGAATTGTAATTTAAAGACTTCAACTTAGGTCATGGTTTGTTATTTATATGTTATACATTTATTAATAAAGAAAATTCTAAATGGATTTAAAAAGTGCACTTTTCCCGATTAGAGGTCTATTCGACCCTAAAATCACTAAAAGATAAGAAAAACCCCTCCTTTGATAAAGATCAGAGAGCCCCTAACGGCAATCAACCCTGTTGCAAATTGAGTAACAAACTTACAACAATCCCAGAATTGGCAGGGCAACCATGGCCACGGCCGAAAGGGAACCGTTAGGACCCATTGCGAGGATTGTCATAATTTCGACAGGCCCACAATGGGAAAATGAAGCTGGAAGCTAACACCCGCAACTTCAGAGGCTGGCAACGGGTAACCTGGCCAATTCGGCTGACTGTCCGACTGGCAATAGGAATTAAAGTTAACAAATTTCCGACAATGTTTGGACAGTTTTTCCGAAAAAGCCAGCCAGCAACACAACAGAACAGAACGCCAACAACTGCAAACTGCAAATGACGCCAAGTACCGTAATTGTGGCTCTTTTGGGTCTTTTGTCCGCATTCAAAGTTGTCAGATAAATGCAGAAATGCTGAAAGAGCCGGGAGAGAGTCGGAGCCTGTGTTGGGGAAGGTGCAGGATGAGTGCACTCAAAAAATCATGCGGCCGAGTAAAAATATTTCCCTAAGCCACAAAATTATACATAAGAAAACTAAGGTGCGCATTTGCAACGTCTCCTGAGCTAAATAGTTTCCAGTGTAGACCTATTGCAGATCGTTTTGCTGACAATGCAACTCGTAGGTAGCCAGACCAGCTTCCTTCCATCAGCCAACGCAGACGCCCCAAAGGCCTAAAAGTTGCCGCCAACTTCCAATTGCCAAACATTTCCCCCTTCCCCGTTTTTTTTTTTTTTTTTTTGTTTTTGCGGATTTCTTAGGTGGCTTTCAGGAGAAGGAGGGTTTGGCTACAAGCTGCGAATGTGTGTAAAGTTAAGTTGTCGTCGGTCGATTGTTGTTCGATGAATCGTGATTTTGTCAATTGGAGCTCAAATTTTTTGTGCTCGGCTTCCTTTGTGACCGGGAAATGTGGCATGGTGGTGGCTTGGCAATGGGAAATGGAAAATGGGTGTGGGAAAGGCAATTAGAGCGATGGAAAGTGCCTCCGACTGGTTCTAAATCGAATGGGAACCGAGCAGAAGAAATCCACTCACCTGTGCTCAATTCATCGGCTTGGTTTTTGGGTTGGAGCAAAATTGGTGAGCGAAAAGCGGGATCAATATAGCTTTTATCAAAGAAATAAAGGTTTATTGATATTTAATAATCAATTTAAGGCATTACAGTCTTTGGTATAATGTGTTTTCATATTAAGGAAATCAACTACCATTGGCATTTTTACTACAAGTAGTTTTTATTCATCGATTAATAATTTTAAAGGGTTTTTTTTTTCTGCTTATATATAAGTTGATGAGTGAAATTGGCTTTGTGGAGGAAGGCGAGAATTTTCTCAGAGTTTTTTGTGGTTGGGTTAGCTAGGAGTTGAATTAGGTTTTCTGGGGAAAAGGATATAGTTATGGGTATATGTTATATTAATAGAGTTTTTATTCCTCATCGTGAATATTCAAGGAGCGAAAAAATATGTAGCTGGTCTTTAGGATTATCAAAATTTCGAATGCTACATGTAACCCATAAATTCGACGTCAAGTACTTGGCCAACTCTTGGTTAGACTCTCGGAGAAGGTAGCAACAAAAATCAAATATTGATGAGTTAGGGCTAAAGGGAAGAGGCCGAGCCGTAGCTTACCGCTCTTTTGAGGAACTCTGGAATTAAGCAGCCAGAATGACAGCTGATCACTGATGATCACATGAACAGAACGGTTCTCGGTTCGGTTTATTTGCCTTTGACAAACAGAAAGGCAAAAGGGAGAACAGAAACGAACTTCAAATATATCAACACACGCCACAAATGTATAAAAGATGTGAAGGCAACTCGACTCCGGCTGCAGGCCTCATATTCATATTGATGTATTACGATGGTTTGGTGGAAGTCCCAGCTCGCCTCGAGCCGACTCTTGGGGCTGTAAAAAGCGCTCGTAAAACCTACAAAAACATGGCTGGGAACGCGCCCAAAAAAAAGAAAGAAAATACAAAGACCAAATGAGTTGGGGAATAAAGAACCAACTGCAGGCAGCAGACAAGCCAAGAAGGTCTTAGCCGACAGATAAATAATGAAAACGCATACTAATTAAATGGTGAGAACTCTGCCGAGGCAGCCACCTAAGCCAGGCCCAATTATTTGCACCCGTACGAGACTCTCCGTATCTCAGATCACAGGGTATTTATCATCATCAGCGCGAGTATCATCTCAAAAATATGTTAATTATGACGTTGAGTCTAATTGTTAATGTCCATAGACTTAGTGTGTTTCCTTTTTAACATTTCCTCATTAATTGATTTCAATGAGATGATAATTACCGACGAAAGGGCAATTAATGCGAGCCACAGGAGAAACAACGAAACCGATATTAATGAAATGAAATGAAATTTAATTCAGACCCCAAAAAATCAACGTTAAGCTCTCAGCGCCGCACAGAAGTTCCCACATCATTAATAAGAAATAAAGCTGAAAAGGCAGCGGAGACACACACGACGACCAGGCGCTACGGAGCTGAAATTCAAACGAACCACGAGCAGCAGATACAGATACAAAATAACAGATACAAATGTATCTACACGACGACAAATTATGCAGCGACAAGCAAGCGCAGCGGCCGGAGATTCCTCCTTATCGGACTTCGGATTGCTTCGGTTTTTTTGGTTTTTGTAAAAATAAATTATAAACAGTTGGAAATTAAGCCGAACGTTTTGTCCGCTGTCCGTTTAGTGAAAATTTATTGGCCGGGAATCTTCGACGGCTACCTGAATGTAGACGTTGATCTACGACCAGATTAAGCTCCTCTATGGCCGCCAGAGCTGACAATTCATCCTCTTACTGGACATCAGTGTCCTGTGCATATAAACAATGTATAAATACGTTCATGTGTAAGAAGCTACAGGTCTCAGGACCAATCCCTGGCGCAGCAAGGACCCCAACAGAGTTGTACAACTTTCAGAATATATTTAATATAATTGATATTACATGATATATTAATTTTAATAATTTATATTTCAATTTAATTACTTATTAACATATTCAAATATCATAATTCCCTTTTTTCATCATCGAGATCTTGAAAAGAGTGGCTGGCTGCACTGATTGCCGCTGGTCATCTTCACACTCTATTAGCTGCAGCTGAGCTCCTATCTACCGGTGGGATCTGAAAGCGTTTACGGAAACATTTTATCTATTCCATTTACATATCCGACCAAATAGATATAGCCTGCTTATAAACTCGGCTACTTAAGCTGCTAAGCCCATCTCTGCTGCGGCTACTCGATGTGTTCTTTAGCTCATAAAACTCCAATGGTGAATCATGGTGCCGTCCCTTGTTCCTTGGTTACCCCATCTCCCCCCCCCCTCCCTCCATCGGTTTTCGGTGGCGAAGACAGCCTCCCAGACTCAGACTCGGAGCTCTGATCTCGGGGCCTGCATTTCATTTATTGTGTAATTCCCTACAATGTACTTTTGGTTGCCACGGATTTCTTGTCTTCGCTTTTGAATTTGATTCTTGATTTTATGTCAGTTTATTTATGATAAGATGACCTTTTTTTCTTTTTATCCGCTTGCTTCGTCTTTCCCGTCCATTTATTTTTTATATTTTTATACCCTTTCAGGGTATCATAATTTTATTCAGGAGCCTGCAATGCGATGAAGGAGTCAGACCCTATAAATCACATATATATTCCTGATAAGCATCAATAGACGAGTCGATCTAGCCATGGTAGCTACACAAAAAATACTATTAATTTATAAAGTTTTATATAGTTTTTGATTTAATTAAAAAACAGTGCACTATAATACATAATAAAAACCAACACAGAAAAACTTTCCTAACTAAAATTAATACTCTTTTGGCTTTGTTATTGCCAATCTCAAAAGCGATCAGCCTGACCCAATCGCAAACTGCAAGGGTATACAAACTTCGTGTTCCCAAAAGTTTGTTTTTTTTTGTTGTGTTTTTGGCTGTCTCGAAAAAGGAGTTCAGGTTCTCTAGTTCTCACTCAGTCTCGCTGCATGAATGAATGTATGAATGAAGCTCATTAAATTATGGATCCCTAAGGCGAGGGTATGTGGGAATCTGCCTGCAGATGATATTGAAATATGAGTAGGATGTTTTTAAGGCAAATTCAAAGGCTGTGATTAAAGGATTATGAATTAAATTAAGAACACAAATTGTTAGATTAAGTACTAGTATATATTTATACATTATGACCAGTAAATGCATAAATAAAGAAATAAATAAAGAATAAATTAGCAATGTTCTTAAGAGTGAGATCTATATAACCTTTTATGTTCTATTATTATTATCTTATGGTTTTTTAACTATATTTATTTTAAGACCGATAAAAGCAAATTAATAGTACAAAACCATTAACTTAGTTAATTAGTATTTACTATCGATGTGTAAACCCACCACAGACTTGGCTTACTATTTTAAACTCGAAACCGATCGGAGATTTGTTTCGTCTCGGCTTCTATTTTTTACTGCCGAGATACAGATTTTCAAGATCAACAACGCAGCGTCACGAGAAGAGATGAAAAGCGAGATCTTTTTTGCGATTAGAGGAAAACAATGAATGCACGATGGATTCAAAAAACAAATACACAAAAACAGACAAAAATACATAACCAAAAAGCATAAAAAACAACATTTTCAAACCTGAGTGACAGAGACGGAGACAAGGCAACAAAAATGAGAACAAGAACGTTGAATTGTTGTTGATTTGGTTTTTTCCTCTGTTGTGCTATGAGAATTCAGCCAAAGCATTTCCAACGCGCTCAGACAAAGGCATTAACGTGGAATGGGTCTGGTCCGGGACACTATATCTTGGTCTTTTATATTTCTCCTCTGACAGACTTCTTGGAGCAATATTACTGTCAACGAACGTCGTTCCCTCGCCTGTGTGTTTATCCAAACATAATTGAAATGCGTTCTCAATGGGTTAATTTGGTGTGGAGCAGGGGGCGAACGTAAACACAATTAGGTGCCAAAAAAAAAAGGGAGATGAGGGCCATCTCATCTCCACACGGGCCAAGATGAAATGACAAAATCTAGAGTAAACCAACCAACGATAAACAAACACTGAGTGGACGACGATCATTGATGATGGTCTGTTTGGGGCTCGAGTGTGTGCGACGACGACCTAACAAAATATTGTCTTAGTGCATTTTAATGGTTTAACCCTTGAGAGCCTCCGATGCATCTTCGCCGCAACTGCTGGGCCAGGTAAGCGATACGCCGGCCATCTCCCAGTGCAGCGCGCACCTTGCCCCGCTGCCCGCTGGTTTAATGACTCGCCAGTTTGCAATGCAAAGTCTACACTCATCAGAAAAAACGCCCTCTAATGCCCAAACGAAAAATAATTTCTTCTTTTAGGTTGAAGGACGTATTAAAGTGGGAATTCTTTGCATTTGTTGCTTTCTTAAATTCTTGACAATAAAATGGAGCACAATGCTTGGTTTTAAGTTTAAAAAATTTAAAAGAGGTTTCAAAGATTGTATTATTTCCATCATAATTCCCCGTTTTTTGCAGTGCACGTCCGCTTAATTAGGCAGCATCTACGGCAGAATCTCGAACTGGACGCCGTCTCGTCGCTTATTTCTCCTTTAGTACCACCGCTCAGTTAGTAAATCAGACAGATACGCAGTCGGCGGGCAGGCAACTTCATTAGCAGCCTCGCGGCCTCTCGGACGTTTAAAAAGTAGAAATAAACTATTATTTATGATTATTGTGAGAATTTCACAATGGCATGCGAGAATTTATTGTTAATGTTCTCTAGCTCTCTTTGCCAATCCACCGTGTTGTGATTTCTTTGCATTTATAGAAGAAGCCGCACAGTGACAAGATATATTTTTCTGTTTAAGAAGAAACCAACATTTTGATTGGATCCTTATTAAATTTGACTTTATAAATTTTAGTAACAAACATATAGTTTGCTCAACGCAGTGGTACATAAAGCAAATCAAATTATTTCCCTGCTGAAAAAAATGCACTTCTATCATGAACTTCTACCTACCAATGTATTAAACTAGTTTCAAATTCTTTAAAGTACAAAAACATTTTAGAATCATAGCAAGTTGTTATAGAAAAGCCATTATTTTACCTAAATTTCCACTGTACTCACTTCAAATATACAAAAAAGGAATAGAGAAGTGCGACAGCAACTTCTATTAGTTATCCTTACCTTTCGCCTTATTATTAATTTTCGTGAGGCAGCCAAAAGCATGTATGTATATTTTATGTCTGTTTGTTAAAAAATTAATAATTTTCCTCGACCTGTGGCTATGCACTTGGTTATGAGCACTTCAAAATTTATTTGCCATTCAAAAACAGAGAAAATTCGATTTAAATCAGCAAAATTTATTTGCTTTTTAAGCCCACATCCTCCCCTTGTAAAATAATAAAACGTTTGCAATTATAATTCATCCATAAATTTTTTTTATTTTTTTTTCATATTTTTGTTGTTTGCATTTTTTGTTTGTTCGTTTTTTTGTTGCTTTTTGTTTGGTTTGTTTTTTAATTCATTTTTTTAATTACTAAAAAATTTCATAAAATTGTTTAGGCTAAGTCGTAAGTACAACACTAAATTACAATTGTATGCAAGTAACTACTATTTTTATGGGTTTTCATTTATCGTTTTCTTCTGGTATAAATATTTGTGTGTTTTTTATGGTCTTATCAACTTTTTACAATTTTTTTTCTCAAGTGTTCCTCTACTCTGTTTTTTTTTCGAGTTTTTTAGGCTTCAATTTTCAATAAAAATATAAATTACTAAAAACGACTATTTAAAAAGTAAATGTTTATAAAAAATATGTGTGTTTGTGTGTCTCCCGTGTGGGGGATCGAAGAACTTTATGTACAAAACTGGATGAGAGAGCTGCGGGGTAGCAAACGTATAAAAATATTTGTATGTATATACTGTGTAAGATTTATCAGATAAGTTGCTGCACAGTTTGTTTTAGCACTTTTACAACTAGTTTTCATTTCTTTACGCTAACGAGGAACCATTTGCAATTAAACACTGTAGTTTTGTTGATTTAATTTTGACGTTTCGGAATTTCGCAAACGGGATTTGCGTTTTTCGTGCTGCACATTGTCTGGTTGTTGTCTTCGGTTTTGAGATCAAAATTAAATTGTATAAACCTTTTTATTTGCCTTTTATAAAAAACATAGTATTAACAATAAGACTATTTGAAGACTTTCAGAAAACACGAATTTTCAGTTGAGTTTTGTGTGTGTGGTTGCATATATTGTGTGTATATTTCATTAATTTATTGTTTTAAATTTTGCCTTGTCCTGTGTTCCAATTCAGTTATCTAGTTTTCGTGGTAAATTTTTACTTTTCGTCTTAAAATTTATAAATTCAATACATTTCCGGTGCAGTTAGACGCCAACTACAAATATTATAGACTTCTTTTGCGCCGATAGAGATGCCCAAAAAATATGTGGGGTGTAAATGGACAAAATTAAAAAAAAAAATTAAAACAAAAAGATTAAAAATCGAAATAAAAAAAATACAAAATTATTGGTTGATAGGGTAAATTATAAGTACTTAAAATAGAATCACTAAATGTTTTGCTTGTCTTCGCATGTTTGTTTGTTTGTTTGTTTGGGGTCTTTAAATTAACACTAAGCTAGAGTCCAGTTAAGTTTAGTTTTCCCTTCGTTCGCTACATTTACATATACATAGTTAGAAACTAAATAGTCGAGATAGTGTCAATTTATGTAGTTTTTAGGTTTTTTCGTGTCTTCATCTTTTGTCTTATCCATTTCGTATATCGATGTGGCCTATGAGTACTATTTACAAATCGCCCGGTCCGGCCGGCTGCCTTGCATAGAAAGACAGCTCCGTCGTCCTGGGGCGGCGTCATTGAGGAGGTTGGTTTCTTTTCAATCGTTTAGCATTAGTTTACATTTACGCGTAGGCTACCATTAATATTTACAATTTCTACCGAACTAAGTGAAAAATAGATTAATTGAAGCAGATTTTTCAGTAACATGCAAAACGTCAAAACGTGTGCAGAGTCGGCTCTTCGACTCTGTCGTCCAGTGGTTCTAGGTCTTGGTCTTGGTCTAAATTTTAGCTAGCAATTGGTCAAGTGGTTTTCAAGGAATTTGAGAGGGGCAACATTTTCCGGGGGCGCAAAAACTGTGTCCGCTGGCTATTTCGATGCAATTTTGTGGGGCTTGTTTTGTAAAAAAAATATGTATTTGTAAAATTTGTTGTTTCGCATTGCAATCTGAATAAAATCTTCGAGTGACCGAAACAGCGGGGCAACAGTCATGCTAATTACTTTTAAGGGACTTGAGGGAGCGTGCGAGTTATGCCTGTTACAGAGTTTCTATTTTCGTGACGACTAAACTGCTTCAATCAACAACATTTTGGCGTCTCTCTCCTATATTTCGAACCCAACCCAGTCTTTTCTTTGTGTGTGTGCTGTAAGCTCCTCGCGGACCTCCGCCTTCTCGGAGTTACATGTGCGGAGTGCCGCAGACCACGGATCTCTGCTGTTGCGCTGTCCCCGCCCCGCTTCCCGCTGCCGAGGCGGCAGCCATCAGCTGGGAGGAGCAGGCCCCCGCCACACCAGCCGCCGCCAGCGAAGGCCAGCGCTGGCTGCAGTAGGAGCCCTCGCCGAGGACCGAGATCCGCTTGCCCTCCGCCGCGCCCGGTGCTCCCTTTACGGAGCTGCCGGCGGGTGAGCTGCGATGCATGAGCGTGGGATCCGTGTTGAGCTGCTTCTGCGACTTGGCTCTTTGCAGGGGGGCCACACAAAAGTCCGAGTTGGCATTGTTGTTGTCCGCCGCCGAGGCCACGTATCCGCCGTACATTAGGCACTCGTCTGCCGCTGCCGCCGCCGCCGCAGCCGCTGCAGCCGACGCACAGATGTTGTTGACCGACTTGTCCCAGGTGTTCTTGATTATGTTCGGGTTGCCGCCATCGAAGGTCAGCCCGCTGCTGCTGCCGGTTTTGCCGCCCAACGACGCCGAAGCCAAGGCCACGCCCACACCACTACCATTGTGGTGCAGTGTGGCCACCGCGTTCTGCTCGTTCTGCTTCCTGGCCTCCGCATCGTCCTTTTCCTGGGCGCGCTTTCGCTTCCGCTTCATGCAGAAGACCACACAGGCGGCGATGACCGCCACCAGGGGCATGGCCACGGAGAACACGGCGATCAGAACCACCTGGGCGTTGGTCAAGCCATCGGCTCTCGCCTGGGTGGTGGCTCCATACTGGTGGGCATCGAAGGTAACCGAGTCATACGATTCCTCGTCACACTGATTGCCCCGGAAGCCATTGGCGCAGACACACTCAAAGGAGTTCACCCGGTTCATGCAGGTACCGCCATTGTGGCAGGGTCCACTGCCACACTCGTCGATGTCCACGGAGCAATCCTTTCCGGTGAAGCCCGCTCGGCAGGTGCACTGGTAGTCGTTGTTCAGATTCGTGCAGGTTCCTCCGTTGGCACATGGTCTGATGAGGCACAAGTCCACCTTGCTGCTGCAGTGAGAGCCATGGAAGCCGGCAACGCATTGGCAGCGGTATTGGTTCACCATGTCGATGCAGGTGGCTCCGTTTTCGCACTGGTGACCCAGACAGTCGTCTATGTTGGTCTCACACTTGAATCCGGTGAAGCCCGCTGGACATATGCACTTGCCATTGGGCTGACAGCTTCCACCATTCAGACACGGGTTCGGGCTGCAGTTGTCCAGCTGGAGCTCGCAGGTGGGTCCGCTGTAGCCGATGGGACACTCGCACTGGTAGCCCTGACCCTTGCCCCCCAGTCCGGGGCGGACGTTGCGACAGGTGCCCTGGTGGCAGGGCTTATCGGAGCAGGTGAGCACTTTCTCCTCGCACATCTTTCCGCTCCAGCCACTGGGGCAGTGGCACTTGTAGCCCGTCTTCGAGGGCGGCTCATCCACGCAGGTTCCGCCATTCTGGCAGGGATTCACATCGGCGTCGCAGGAGTAAATCTCAGTCTCGCAATCGTCGCCACTGAATCCGGGTGCGCACTTGCAGGTGTACAGTCCCTCGCCTGTGTTGAAGCAGGTGCCGCCGTTCTTGCAGGGACGGTGGTTGGTGCAGTAGTTCAGATCCTGGTTGCAGTACAAGCCACCCCAGCCCTCGTTGCAGATGCAGGTCCAGGGCTTGTTGCAGGTGCCGTGGATGCAGTTGGGTTCCAGTACGCACTCGTTGCACAGAGCTCCCTTCCAGCCCAGTTGGCAACTGTAAATGTGGAGAAAAGAAAAAGAAAATGGTGGTTAGTGAGACCGTTGTTGTGTGGGTGAAATGATTAACAGTGAAGTTTGTCTAGTGTGACCAAGCTTATAAAAGAGTAATTTAGAACTACTTTCTTCTGAGTATCTTAAATGTTATTCCTTTACTAATTTTTCTTACTGTGTAGATACTGATCTCTTCCTTCCTCTGTCTTTCTTGGGTTAAAAAGAAATCTACAGATACACTTAAGCCTCTTTGAGTCTGTTTATTGAAGCGCCGCGAGCGCTGGTTTACTTTTGACTTCGGAATGGGCGAGAGCAGGACAGAAGGCTTGCCTTCCATCACCTGTTCCACGCATCTCTGCGTCCCACTCCCTCCCCCGACACACGTACGTACGTACATATGTACACTTGTTTGCATGCCACGCTTGATTGCAGTTAACGAAAAGAAGAAGTTGCACAAGAAATGAGCAAAAAGACGCAGAAAGAGAGACAGAGAGAGGGAAAGGAAGATGGCTTGTCATCTTGAAAAAGTCTCGTTCGCAATTGAAATAAAACGAATGTCTCTGCCAGAAGTCATATCCGCACACTCGAAAAAGGAAAGAGTGTACGAAATAAGGGGGAGCTCGCTGAGGAGTGGCGGAATATGTTTAATTTCTCACGATCATAAATTGATTTCAAGCCAGTGAAGAAATAAAACAAAAATAAAAGTTACATCCTCTGCAACACAACGCACGCATGCACGCACACGCTTGATCATGCGGGCATAGTGGCCAGATGCAAGTGGCCAACTGTAATGCAAAAAAGCCTTCACCCACAAAAATTGCAATAGTTAATAATTCAAACTAAGACAGGTAACCTGTTGACTTGGAGTAGGGAGGCAAGCGACAAACACACAGACAGACAGACAGACAGACAGTCGCTCAGACAAGTAGTAATTGATATGCGTCAGCCAGTGTGTACACAAAGAAATGTCAAAAAGCAGCCGTCGCGTTGCCAACTTGCTTTGCACACATGCGCTGTGTACTGTGTGTTTGGTGTGGTGTATGCGCTTAGAATTATTAAAATATTCCCACCATCAAACATCTTGGCTAAGTGGCACGCATACCCGGGCGTCTCTGCGGTTTCCAGCTAACAATTCGATTCACAAAACAGTACGAATCATGCCTTACTTCGCCTCGCTCCACTCCAGCTCCGCAATGATGTGTTGATTTCGGTGCTCTTTTTTATTTGGCACAATTATCGGCGGACCACAAAATGTTTGATTTCCGCCTAGCAGTGAGAGAGGTTTATTGGCCAACGTAATGCATAAATAATGAGCAACATCCTCTGCTCGTGGCGTTTGAAAATCAATTTCGGAGGTCGCTGCTGTGGCAACACTGGCAGCATAGCCTCGAAATTAAAGCGGAATTTTTCCCTTAATACAATTTAGATTAAACAAATATTAAATTCGATTTTTGCTGGTAAAAAAAAACAATAAACCATGCGACACGTTGTTCTCGGTGCAGCTGCTAGCTACTTTGTTGAAATTGTATGCTGAAAATATCTCAAAATATTTGCGAGCGTCGTCAAAAGTGTTCGCTTACACCTTCATGGGCAAAAAATGTGGGAAAACTTCGCTACTTGTAATTCAATTTGGCCGCCTGGCTTTTACTTCGCCTCAAAATTGTAATGCAAAACCCGGGACAAATCAAATGACATCGCTCCGAGCCGAAAGAATTTCTTGCGGTCGCCGAACGAGCGAAGGCAACTTGCATTCAATCCAAGGGGAAAATACAAATAAATAAAAGAGCAGCAAAGTGTTTTCTGCCCTTTTGCAAAGCTCACGGTAGCAGTCAAACATTCAGCATTACACTGAAAAGGTGTGCCCCATCATGATCGTAGTCGTTGCTGTTTTTCTTCTCGTTTTTCTTGGGGGCAAAAGCAAAAGCAAAAGCAAAAGCACAGAGCAGCAAGCGTGAAAAAAGCAAACAAGAAACTTAAATAAATAAAACGTGCAAAGTACGAAAAGAGGACAAGAATCATCATTTAAGTTGAAGGCAAAGCACCCAAGTGCCCGTTAGTTGCCGTCTTAATTAGCCAAAGGCATTGAACCTCTTTAAAAATAACCATATTTAAACCCTAAGCATCCAAGACTTTAGTTGATGCACAGTTAAATAATGCAGATCAACCATTTTTCAATATGATACAGATCCACGCATGCCACAATGGCCCAATTAAATAAATACGACAGAATAAATTACTTACACGCATTGATTGGGTTTCTCGCAGTGTCCATGCTCACAGCCCTTGGCGCATTTGGCTGAAAATAAACAAAAAGAGGGAAATTTAAATATAAATTAATTGAAATGTAAATGATACGGGTGGAGGGGCCACAAGACTTTCCCAAACACACTAAAACAAAGACCCAAATGGACCGAAACCGACTCCCCACCTGCTCGCTTGTCCAAACATAAGCCCGGGGGACACCCACTCAGCAACGAGGTGTGTGCTCTGCCCACTCACAGCCATTGAGATCCATCAAAGTGAGCCAATTCCGGGGCAGAAGTGCCGAGAAAACTTTCTTTTTCACGCGTCTGGCAATGAAAATCTCCCCCAAAAAGATGTCTCTTTTTCGGGAAGTAAAACAACAGCCGCGCGCCAAACAATAGAAAAACGTTTAAAATGTTTTAGCACAGCAGAGACTAAGACAAAAAAGACAACAAAAAAAAACTATAAACTATAAAAATGAATCATGGCCAGTGGCTCTCAAAGTTTCAGTGTTTTGGCAGTGTGCGAAGAGAGTTTTAAGCGAGCCAAGAGCAGGAATAACTTGTTTCTAAGGCCAAAAAGGAAACACACAAAATGAAATAATCCCATGGCCAGGAGAAGAAGAAGCAGCAGCGGCAGCGGCAGCTGAGGCGGAGGCCGTGGCCCAAAACAGAAAACAGATTCCCAAGCTCGAAAGGTTCGACGAAAACATCGATTGGAAGCCGGAGTTGGAGACAGAGACGGAGACGGACTCGGGAGTCGGGAGTCGGGAGTCGCAGCTAGAGCTGGGATCTCTCCGAAGAATGTGGCAAACATGTTTCGGCCGGCGAGTGAAGCCGAAGAGGAAGATGGCAGGAAGCTGGGGAGTTGCCACAAGGGCCTAGAGAAGGGGTAAAAGTCGTGAACAAAACTAAAAAAGGCAATGCCAAAAGGAGCCCAGAACGTGGAAGGAGCTGGGCTGAGCTGCGGACGGAGCTGGAGCTAGATGCTCCTCTTTAAACCGAGTTTCATTCAGAAGCAAGCGGCGGCGGCAGGAAAATTGCTAGAAAATCACAAAAACGTGTTCTCAACCGAGTCCCAGAGCCGCAGCAGCCCCCTTTTAATATATACATATATAGGGAAAGAGCGTAAAATTGGCAATTGCCAATGATTTTTATTACCACCGCCCGCAGCCAGAGCGCAGAGCGTAGCTGGAAATAGATTTTCGCAGCCTGCCGCCACCGCCGCCGCCTGAAAGTGAAAAAATAAATTCACACGCCCCAAGGCAGAGATAATCGGCCCTAATCGAATGATATATCTCCACACTTGGCTTTCACTTTTAGCCAGGTTCTGGCCACCCCAGCCCCCATTAAGGTATCTCGCAGATGTGGGCCCAGCACCCACGGGCAAGTGGCTGCCGAGGCCTGCCATTCATGAACTCTTAGCCCAATAGCTCATTTCCTTGCAATTAACTCCATTCATATGCGCACACACTGCCGAAAACGCAGAAAACATAAGGGTAAAAAGAGACCTTCTGAGCCAATTTACTTGGCCACTTCCACTTGAGCAAGTCTCTCCTTTTTTATGCTTTATTTTCATCCTGAAGGTTCTGTTTTGTTTTTGCAGCCTGCACGTTCGGGCTTTTTATTTGCTGCTGCTGCTGCTGCTGGAAAACAATTTTCACACATGTGTGAGTGAGTGTGCCTTAATTTTACCTCATTTCTGCGCATTTAAGTTGAAAATAAAATACAGCAAGCAGGAGCAGCTGCCTCTTCCGCTGCCAACTTGCTAAACCGGCAGCAGGACACAAAAATTATCTGCCCCGAAAAAAAGGCAGCGAAGGAGGGGCAGAAGAAGCAGAAGGAGAAGATGTGGCCGAGACCGAGAATTGCCGAAGAAGCCAGTCTTCCAGGAGACACGACATTTAAGGTGTAATCAGACGTTGCCACAGCCCTTAAGGAAGTCTGTTCTTCGGCCAACTCTGGCCGGGTCCTCAGAAATGCTCGGCATGCAGACGATCAACCAACACCGAAACCCAGCCAGAGCGAACCGAACCCATCCGATCCGAAGACCGAGAACGGAGAACCCACAACCGAGTACCGAGACGAGACTCATGATCATCAAGCTGCTGCTGCTGCTGTATCTGTATCTGTGCTGGTGGTGGAGTGGAGAAGAGTGGACCCCTTACGCAGACCTACAGATACCACACCTTTTTGGTCCGAAAACCCGGGCCCTTGCACTTGGCGTGGGAAGATTTTTGTATGCCCTGCTCCTCGTCATCGCTTCGGTTCGCCCTGTCTGCGGTGTGTGTGTGTGTGTGTGTCGGCTGCTGCTCTGATTCACAGTCGAAAATGTTGGTAAAGGTATAGTAGCAACCTACTACCGCTCCGGACTACAAAGGGCTGCCCGAATTTCTGCTTTCGGCAAGTTTCGGATACTCAAGTTCGTTAGACGTTTTGTTCTCCGCCAATGACAAATGGCTTTTCCCCACCACATCTCCTGCATTTTCGGTCTTTGGGTCTCGGTTTACGCATCCCGAACTTCATTGATTTTTAATTTGTTTGTTTGACTTTGATTTTTTCCACTCGAACAGAGAGCCGTTTTCAAATGGTATTCAAATTCATAGTTTCATTTTTGTCAACTCATCATCATCATCGCCGTACGCATTCGAAAATAATTATACTTTAATTCGTTTGGGGCAGCAGCAGCCGTTTGGTTCGCTGTCTGTTTTTGGGCATTGTGTGCAATCATCTCATTTGATTTGACAAGCAAGTGATTTTCAATAATAATGAGAGCTGCCAGACTAAAAATGATAATAAATAAATAAAAACTGAAGTTTTGAGCCACTTGAGTCGGGAGATCGGCAGAAGCAACAACAAACAGCGGGCCAAGTGTTTCGGCGTAAAGAATGCGTGGCGAGGTGATGGAGGCTATTGATCCGCATGGATATCCCAGTGAACCTTTGGCTGACTTTTCAGGGGAAGGGGAGTATTTCAAGAAATCACGAAATAATTATAAAGAACAATTTCTATACTTACGTATGTGACAGTAGTCGCCCTGCCATCCGGTCAGGCAGATAATGTCCCCCGTCTCCGAGCAGGTGGAGTGGCCAAAGGAATCGTCTCGCGGCCTGCAGAACTGGGAACAGCCGGATCCGTAGTAGTTGGCATCGCAGGTGACACGGAAATCGTACTCCAGTGAGGTGTACTGCGACTCCGACTTGTTGGTCTTCCACTCGGAGGACACCTCGAGTACCTGCTGCACCAACAGCCGCTGGATAAGTTGATCTGTAACGAAGAGAGATTGGGACCACGATTAGTGTGTGAGAACAAGCCGGGGCCGGGCGATAAACTAATGAAGATTAATTGGGTTAAAGATGATCCGATGAGATGGCGCTCAAGGCAAAAACCTATGTTTGGAATGCAGCAAATGGAAAATGGAAAACCGAAAGCCGAAAACCGAAAACCCAAACCCCAACACAAGCCCAAAGCCGAATCCGAAACTAAAGTCGAACGAAGCAACTTGAATACCCCCGAAATGCAATTGCCTGTCACAGAGTCAAGTGCTCAAGCTGAGGTATGCAGCTCGGCTAGGGTACGGAGTCCGGAGTACGGAGTACCACTTGGTATTTGGCGATGAGAGAGGCAAACTAGCAGACAGACACGGGGCATGGCAAAGGCAAGAAAAAAAATTAAATAAAATACTCGCAGCCAGCAAACTAAAGAAAAAAGAAGGCAGCAGGCAGACCGCCAGCCAAGCTCGTCGAAGCATTTTTCAGCTGTTCGACGACCGGTCTCGACTTTGGGAGATGGCTGGCTGGCAACTCGTTTGTGTGCAGATACAACCATGGATACAGATGCAGATACAGGCACCGATGCAGCCACAGATACATGTGCAGCCACATTATGCCATGGTCTATAAAGTAAATTGCAGGTGCATGACTATTCGAATTGCAAAGCTCAAGCTAAAGACAAAGCTAAATGCAAATGCGGAGACCCAGTCTCTACTATCTATGCCCCAATGTCAAATAGCAAATATTTAAGCTGTAAAATCAAAGAACATCGATCCTCTCTGACAGCCTCAAGGAAAAACAGTGAAAGTTAGATCCAGATCAGGCAAGGATTGCCTCTGAAAATTGAGCAACACTTGCCCAAATATACACTGTCAAAGATACATATATATTACACGGCACGGACAGCACACACATGGAGCACGCTTATTGACAAGCAGACCGGGCCAGACAACCAGTTGGCCAATAAAAATATTAAATGCAAAATTCGGCAACTCCAAATACTCACTAATTAATTACCAAAAATATGCACAGCCAACAAGAATTCTTGGCCAGTTAGCTAGCTGTTAGCTGTTGGCTGTTGGCTGTTGGCAATTGCATTTTTGGGCAAAACTCGTGTGCTTCACCTGCTTCACCGGTGCCGCCGCCGACCAACGGGACCGGCCGACCGACAACATGGAAAAGCATTCAATGCAAAAATCGCACCAGCCGACAACATTCCCAAAAACATAAAAAATAAATACAGCGAAAATGGAATTGTACTTTGTGGTTTTATTTACATTTGCAGCACACACACTCCTACCAATACAAGTGCGGTGAGGCCCATGGGATTTGTGGCATGACAGGTTATTAGACAAGCCGGCACAAGAGACGCACAATTTCTGGCCAGTTTGGCCAGTTTTGAGAAAAACGTGCAATAAAATATATCAGGCAAATTTTGCTGAAATATTTGTATAATTATCTGTGGAAAAGCGGCGTGTGACAACTTTCGCAATGCCTGAGAAAAGTGAGCAGTGATGGCGGAAACGTGGTGGAGTTTCTCCAGCGCGGCAATTAGATAACAACAATAATTTCAGGCATTTAGCAATAGAAGAAATATTTCAATTAATTGCCCTGCAATCTAACCAAACGAAAATCAAGCTTACAACAAATGAGGGAAATTTGTATGCAGCAAATGAGCAACATGAAATCCCAACTTGACTCTGGGTACAGGAGTCTCTTTTCTTCGTCAGGACTCCCCCCATTTTATTTCCAGCATCCGCCTCCCCAAAGTATCGCTGACTTGGACTTGAGGAATTTTTTCGAAAATACCATTTTATCAAGACACACGACGACAACAAAAACGAAAAGCGACCACAACGACAACGACAAGTTTTGTGGCAGACAGAAGGCTGGCAAAAAGATCGAAGGAAGCCAAGTCGAAAAAGAGTTGGGCTCTTGTTGCCGGGCCGCCGCTTCTTGATCCAATGAGTTAAAATTAAAAGATAAGCATTTTAACAACATCGAACCCGGAGGAGAGCAGGGCGGCCGAGCAACGGCAACGTGCAACTAACAACTTTGGCATTGGCAGAGATTAATTGGTGGGCAGGGATGGAGGTGAGGAAACCGAGGAGCAGCCGCGACTGTGGCGAAAATCTCGAGAGCCGTGAGTCGGGAGATTTGCTGAACGCATCAAGCCGAGAGGCCCGAGAATCACCTTGCAATACCTTTGTGCACTGGAAACAAGTTTGGGTTGGCTAAAGGGAAACCAAGCTAAATCACAACGTGAACTTTGAAATGTATCTAAAGGGTGGGTATTTTGCTATTACATTGGTGAGATTCTGTTCAAAAGCAAATATTTTTAATTGTAACATAAGATTTTCAGCCTTGTAAACGATTTTTTTCACTGTGCACTTGCCTTCGAACCGAGAACATTTAGATTTCTTCTGCCCAGCAGGTCCGGTTGCTGTGGCTCTTGGCTGTTTTGTTGGCCGCAGGCTCTGGGCGAAAACCTGGCGAAAAGGTCGCCTGTGCTTGGCGTTTACTCCCCTCCTCCGCCGCGGAGCCCTCATCCCCCCTCCTTTATGTAATTTATGTTAAATGAATATAACAAAAAAGAGCTAAACTCGTTGCTGCAGCGTAAACTTGCTATGCAAGTCCAAGTATGCGGGAGATCGAGGAGCAAAAAAAACTTTGTTGCATACTTTTAAATAATGAAATTAATCCTTGACAGGCGGCGGCGACTAGGAAATCTCGGTGTGTGCGCAGAAATTGAAATTGCAATTGCTGTCTAGGAGTCGGGCGGGGATACTTGTACCGGTCCCTGGCACCGATAAAGATCTATTAGCCTGGGACCGCCTTGGAAATTAGCCTGCAGCCATGCCAGCCCAGCGGGAAGCCGCCAGCCGAGGAAAATCTGTTGTGGAGCGGAGCTCCGAGCACAACAATTAAAATTCCTGCAAGGAATAGGGCAAACTAAATATAGAAAACCGAAAAGGGACAAAGATAAAAAATGAAATGATTATAACAAAAAAAAACAAAGGGAAGAACAGGCTAGAGATTCCTATGAAAACTCCATAAATCTCGAGCCAAAAGAAAGTGCAGGTAGTTAAGCCCCAAGCAGGTAGCTACTCCTCCTCATCGTTTTCATCAAATGCTGTGGGAAAATCGGCCTCAAAAAAGTGTGTATACAGAGTTGAGGAATTCTCCTTTTTCTTTAAGAAACAAAAATCGTTTTCTGGTTTTCGGCTTTCAAGGACTCCGCTCCGCTCGCTAGATCCTTGTGTGGTCCTTATCTGTGGAAGACAATCAGTTACTACACACAGATCCATGTAGCATTGTTCCAAGATGGATTACACACGATCTCTCCGATCTGCGATCGAGACTTGGACCTGGAGCTAGCGTTTAGTTCGTGAGCCCGAGAGCTTAATTGCATTTTAAGCAAATGAGGGATGGGCCGTCCTCAACTTCAAGCACACTTCCGTTCCAGCGGACAGACAACAAAAGGCGACAAAGTCTGGCCCAGGTTTATCCATCCCCCCGAGCGTGTGTGTGTGTGTTGTTTGTTATTTAAAACCACTCAATACCCCGGAAATCTTACACTGAGCGAGAAGAGCTAGAACCCAACCGACCGACCGAGTATCAAGTTGCGATCCTCCGTTTCGGGTCGCACTTTCGTCAGGCGATCAGCGCAGGAAGCAGGATGAGTCCATAACCGAAATTGGCTCAAGGAAGTAATTTTACAGGCTGAAAATTATTTATGACATGTATTAAATATAATATATAAACTTACTGTTGGAACGGGCGTTGCCGCTGTTGTTCGTGTCATGCCAGGCCTCGACGATCAGCGAGAAGGTGCCCTGCAAGTTGAAAGAAAAAGAAGGGGAAATGGTTAAAGAAAGTTCACATCTAAACGGGAAGTGACGGGCATTAATGCCGCCAGTCGCACTTATCAAACCGCATCGGCTATAACTAATTCCGAGCTAATGGCACCCGTACCCTCTCCAGCCCCCACAGAGAGCACTCATTATAGGGGGATTATGACAGGTCGTCCGCCTGTCCGCCTGTCCGCCCGCCCACACGATCCGTAATCGCCACCAATCCACCGAATATCTCGAATCTAATGCAACGCGAATGCATTTCAAATGCAAATCGCCAACTTCGAATGCAACTGGCAGGCAGCGCCCTCAATTCACACTTGATTTCGAATGCACCGCTGCTGGAAAAACCGGCAGAGATGACACAAAATCCGAATCCGAATCCGAGTGCGACTCTGAAAACCAGCCCATGGAAACTTTTGCAGAGGTGTCTCTGCCGCGGCGGGTTTTCAAGTTGCATACATAAATACATATGTACATATATTGCATTTTGATTCGCGCTGCATTGCATGTAAATGACTAATTTTTCGACCAACTTTCGATTGTGCGTGGGATGTACACATAGGCCTATATGCCAGCCAGAGATGTAGAATTAATTTGGTTGATAAGCCACAGTGTTGCGATTGATTGCATAACGATTGCCATTTGCTGCTGCTGGTGTGCCGGGCAAGCATTGAAATGTGTGCGGATCTCTTCTGTTTGTCGTTGCAAATAAACGTAAAATTTATATGGGCACGACAGGAAGCAAATCAGACATAGATGATCAGCTTTACCAGCGGCGCACAATGGGAAATGAGCAGGAAAGGTAATAACAAATGAAACGAAGCGCTGCGATGGTTTATTGGTTTTATTGTGCAGAGAAATAAACTTTTCAATGGTGGCTACGTGATGGTGGGCTTCGAATTTTCCAAGTTGTGGGAAATTTTCTACAAGTCCTGAATCGGAAATATGTTTTTTATTCAATTTAATACTTTACAAAACTCTACTTAAACTAAGCTTCCGATTGATTTCAAGCTTATTGCGATTTGAAGTCTTTAGTTTTTGGGCCTAAAATTGCCAACCAATTGTAATGCTTACTTTGTTCACCTGAAACGCCTTCCTGTAGCTGATAACTTAAGTACATACGTATATATAAAATGCGAGTACTCGTGCATTGGCGTATGCCAGATCCAAAAATAAATGAGGCAACATGCATCAGCGGCCGCTTAGTGAATATCGCGTGCGTCGGTGCTGTATATCAACGTCAATATCCAGCATATAGCGCTTGGCATAGGGATCTGGATAGGGTGGAGTGCCTGTGCCTGCCCGGGAGTAGGAGTGGTAGCCGTGGCCAGACACGTAGCAACAGCCACGGGGGAACAACTGGCTCTCTCGGAAGACACCACCCGAAGACTGAAGACACAAGACACAACGCAGAAGACACAAGACAAGACTCTGTCTGACGGGGGGACAAAAGTTGCAAAGTTCAATACGAACAAGAGGAGCGTGAATGCTGCCTGCCTGCCATCGCTGCTCGACTATTTTTAGTCACTATTGGGGGAGGGAGGGAGTGGCAGACGAAGGGGCGGACGAACAAATGGGGAGTGGCAGGGACAGGGCTAGGGACTGAGGCGGTGGCAACCCCCGTGCTACATCGGCCACATCTTCTGGCGTGTCGTCAGGCATGCGTGGCTCTCGTCTTTCGTTGTTTTAATTAAGTGCAACACTAAATTAGTTGATGAGGCGGCAGCCAGCACAGCCATACTATAATTAAATTTATAGTTTGACCTAGAAATAATTTGAAGTTGAAAGTGCGCGGAAACAGACCGAAATAAGGTCTAGAATGTGTTGGAAGTCTAAAAATATGCAGCCAGCTAATTTTAGAGTTCCGACCGAACATATATAAAATATTTCTTTAATATATTTTATTTATAAAAAAATGCATTTATTTATCAAAAGCTGGGCTTAGAGTATACTGTCCTTTTACAGCCCTAATTTCCCATTTGGCGCGTGCTTTTTGAGGCTCTTCGGGTTATTTTAATTATACCAACCCACAGTTCGCTAATTGCTTATTTATGCACATACATATGTATACTCGCCCGCAGCTTAACCGCTAAAAATGTATGCAGCTTACACATTTCACGTGCCAAACATCTTTCGCTACCTGGGCTCTTGGTCTTAACTTCCCTCCCCCTTTTCGAGCCATGACTCCGCACACCTGAGCCCTGTACATGCACACATGTGTGTAGTGGTAATAATAGTGACGCTGCACATGCGCAGCACCGAACAATTAGGTAATAAAGTGACTGCGCAGAGAGGGAAATAGCGAAAATACTGTAGAAAAGGGGGATTGGGCTAGGAAATTCTCCATTGAGACTGGGAGAGGTAAAACCACCCCTTAAGCTGCCGGCGCACTGACACAAAAAAAACGTTACAAACTCCAGTTAATGCTGGCATGAATATTTTGAAGCTTGAGTAACTTCTTCGTTTCTAGGGTGGACCCATCCTCATCCTCATCTAGAGTGAATGTTGCGAGCCTCTTGTCGTAATAATAATTAAGAAATGCACGGCATGCCGGGGCCGAGCCACAACCGCAATATACTTGTGTATAGTTTTCTTGGTCAGTCGAGCTGAACAGAATAAAGACGAGCGTCTGTGGCGGTATTTCAAAATTTCAGCAATTTATTAGGCACACGTGCGCTTCAAAACGGGATTAAAAGAAGGGAAATTCTTTGACTTATTTAAGAAGACTGCTAAAAAATGACATTTGCTTCAAAATATTAAAAGGGAAATAAAATTCTCGATTTTCAGAAAGTTAGAAGTCAGAATAGAATACGGGGAAAAAAGTAACGGCAGTTCCAAGACCTCTAGGGTGGGTTATACGCTACAACCTTGTGCGCCAGCGATCTGAGAATTTGTCGCTCTCCTGCTCAGCACGGAATGGTTCGTAATGGCTCGGATCTTATGGGATCACTGGTGGTGGTGGTGGTGGCGATGAATGGTGGTGACGTTCACGGTGATGGTGGTGCGGCGTGCTGCGGTTCGCGCACGCGTTTTTCAGCGCATTTTTAATAGCCGACAGATGTTTGGTGCGACGTGTGCGCCAACAACCCTCGACAAGGACGCCCAGCGGAAATAAACGCGGCACAGGGGAGTTGTTCTCCTCCAACTGGAAGAGAGCGAGAGATCGGGGGGAGGCGGCTTGGGAACTATAAAAAGCCCAAACAAATTAGCAAAGATGCCGCACGAATAAGTTTTCTGGCGAAAACCACGCGACGTATGTCTGTGTGGAAGACAACTTGGAAATTTTTATTGACTGGCGGGGTAAATCTAAATTTAGGGTGATCCAAACACACGCAGCCCATATAGAGTGATCGGAGCAAGTCTTTGGCTGTTTTTAGGCCCTTAATTCTAGTCATTTTTCACGGAGTGATTTATTAATTTGGTCTTCAATTAATTGCAACCCATAATTAAAGTCAATGTGAGTCCAACTTCAGCTGGACTTTCACTTTAAGATTACAATTTGTATGTTACTTACCGGCCATGAGAACTGAAAGGGGAACTGGATGGGGTTCGTGAAGCCCTTGTTCTGAAAGCGCTGCGCATCGGTCAGGTTGACCGAGTTCTCGCCTAGAATGGGCGTCACCACGTCCCCGTAGGTGCACTGCGAGGTGGTGTCGATGGTGGCCTGGTAGTGCTTCAGGCAGACGCGAAACCGCGTCTTGCAGCTGCCCAGACATTTGCCCGTTGCCGCGTCCGCGTCCCCGCTGCAGCAGCGACCCTCATGGTCGCGCCCATGCTCGTTGCTGAAGTACTTCAGTCGCAACTCGAAGCTGCCGGAACTGTGAACCTGCGAGAGTGAGAGGAGGGCATATATTGTATTAGTCAAATCAAATTAAAAAGCAATTCATTAAGGGAAACACACAACAGGCACACAGAACCGAGAGAAAAAGGGGCAGAGATCGGAAAACAAAGAATGCAACAGCAGCTCCCAGGCCAGACGATAAATCTTTCAACGTGGTATTTGAACAAAAACTGAAATTGCAGAGGAATTTTTAAGCAGCAGCGGCGAGGCAGAGAGACCCATGCAAAGGACAAAACGAAGCCAAAACAGGCTTATGAAATATTAAGCGAGAACCGAATCCAAAACCGAAACCAAAAAAACGAAATCGAAAAGCCCGCCACATGACAAATGCTCAGCAAGCGGTCGTTTCTTCGCTCCACTCCGCTCCGCTTCGTTTCGGTCCGATTCGGTTTTTGCAATAAATTCCACTTGGTTTGCTCGCCACCTTAACTTGACTTGGCTTTCTGCTCGACTTTCGTTTTGAAGCGCCGACAATATTAGCATATTTGGATTTGCAAATTTGTTTGATAGCCGTCGTCCCATAAATTTCTCAATTAATTTGCTCCGAGAAGAGATTTTTACGCGGCGTTAGGCGAGGTGTGAGGTAGATTAGCTAAATGGGTCAAGCTTGTGTTCGAAAGTTTCGTTTGACACATTGTAATAAATAACGAAGAATTTTCCTAGTAAGGAATTTTTGTAATTCCGCAAATAGGAGTACTGACTGCCACTCAAAAAAATGTAATAATAAACGAAATCGGAAATCATTTAAAATCTTTAGTATACAAAAAAAATGTATATCTATAATCTTTGAAATTGCAGTTTCGGAGGCTTTTCTCGACTGCTTACTTTGAAGGGAGATTCACTTTACACCTTGTTTTGGAGGTGCCACTTAAAATTTAATTATGACTTCATCATCTGGGCCCATAAATGGGCTAGACAACCAGCCAATGCCCAAAAATAGGCGCACTACGGAGTTATTGCTCCGTTTTCTATAACTGTTCGGCAATTAACATTTCAGCCACAACAAGTGAAGCTTGTTAAAACGACAATTTAATTGTTAACAAGACATGAGCACAGCAGTCACTCGGAGGTATATGACTGTCTGTCTGTGTACCCTCTCCTCCGCGGCTCTCTATTTATCGTAGAGTGCTCCACATGTGGCTGGCGAGGAATGGGAAGTTTTGTCGGTTTTCCTCTTCGCTTTCGTATGAACATGGGTGTTTAATTGCTCAATTAAGCAGAAGTGCGGTCCACAGATGCTGTGGCTCTGGATCACAGGTGTAATCCTCCCAGGAAAATAGAAATACAAAAAAAGCTGGCGCTAAAATTGCTCAAAGGCTTATCCAATTGTGATTGTTGAGAAGGGAATTCAGAGTAAGGTTGACTTTAAAAGTTAATTAAATTTACTCCTTATATATGTAGCTCCTATTAAATTGATATGCTACTATTAATATTTAACATTGTATTGCTATTTTTGAACAGGGATAGTGTTATATTTGACTAATTTTTAATAAAATTAATATAAATCGAGCAATAATCGAATAAAAGATAAACGCCAAAACGAAAGACTTAGGCAACGAACGCAGCAAGTAAGGCGAGCGCAACAACAACAAATGTGTATTAATAAGCAGCCAACAAAAACAAAGCCGACGCAAAAGAGCAGCACACAAGAAAACAACAAAGAGCCAAAGAAAAAACGTAAAAAAAAGAAGCAGCAGCAACAGGCAGTGACTCTGGCAGCGACGCCGGCCGAGGCAGCGAGGAAAAACGATGAAAAAATGTACAAGTAAAACCGAATTGTTTCCCACGGCATACGATTTTGCCGGTCAACACTGATGGCGGCGAAGAGAGAGAGGGAGAGAGGCAGCGTTGGGAGAGCCAGAGAGCGGCGGCAGCAAAAGGTGTAAAGCGAAGCAACGCCAGGTGAAGAAGAGCAGCGAATGCAGCCATATTGAAAGATCGCCGAGAGAGCGAAAGCCCCCAAAGCTATAACAGTTTAACACACACACGCACACTGCGAGAGCGGCAAAGCGCGACGTTGTTGTTGTCAGCTGAGCGCAAAAAGAGCAAAACGTGACTTAAAAGTGAATTGGAGTCGCGTGTTTCTCAGTGGCTATGTGGATGTGTGTGTAAGCTTACAAAAACTGCAGCTGGCAGCTGCTCCAAAGAGCGAGAGACAGAGAGCGGCTGTAGCTGAGCAAAAACTTGTTTTCAACGGCGCTTTGAAGAAGAGCATAAATATGCGCAAAAAAAGAACAAGAAGGGAGGCAAAAAAGAATTAATAGACGATGCTGCAAAGCGTCTGAATTAATAAAAGAACCCGAAAGAGAAAGAACAGACGAAATGTTAGAAAAACCATTGAGCGGAAGGAAGATGAAGAAGAGTGCATGGAGTGGGGATATGGAGGATGGAGGCGTGGTCAATGGAAAGCCAAAACTACATTTGTATTTTGATTTTGATAGGCCGCGAGAAACTGAGACAAACAAAAAGCCCAAAACACACACAAATGAAGGTGCAGTCAAAATATGTACACAAGAAACAACAATCAATTTGCATAACACTCACACACACTGGGAATGGTGGGAAGCAAAAACCAAAACAAAACAAAAAATGCAATCGTTAAAACCACTATAGTTTTGTCCAGCATTTGACACCAATTTTTGGTTGCAGTTTATCACACTTTTCTAAAAATCCCACAAAACTGAGGATTTTAATAGTATTTGTGAATGGAAATATCACTTAACAAAAATAGATAATATTTTAAAAAGATCTTATTAATAACAATTAAATAGTATATTTAATAAAAACAATATTTAGCATTTAAGCCAACGATGAAAGGTTAATAATTCTCTTTTCCTCTGATAATCTTTTTTAGACACTCAAAACTCCAATCTACCTTGCACAATCTGCCACATAACTTTGGCATACGTACACTTGTTAAAGTTGTTTTCCGTTTATTTTATTTGCCTTTGCCTTCAACTATGAACTCTCTAGGTCCCGAACCCCAAACTTGAAACCCCTATGCTTGAAGACCCTTTTTTCTACAGCTACGAG
Organism: Drosophila ogumai; assembly: GCA_018904815.1. NCBI lineage: Eukaryota > Metazoa > Arthropoda > Insecta > Diptera > Drosophilidae > Drosophila > Drosophila ogumai. The sequence goes on along the minus strand of JAEIIJ010011686.1, from coordinate 3,726 downwards.
GGTTCCCCCAGTTGGAACTGTGGAACTTGAAAGCTGTAAAAGGCCAAGCAGCTCTCAGGTGGGAGACAGACACTTGCTAAAGTGTTAGAAAATAGTGCGTTGCATTGTTTACCTTTTGCTTGAGCCGTTCTTTGTCTTTGTCTGAGTCTTCGTTTCTTTCTTTCATTCGCTTTTTTACTGAACCCTGGGTACTCCTATTTTTACTGCGATCACTGAAGCTTGAAGCGACTAGCAAAGTTAGTTAGTTCTTCGTTTCTTTTTCTCCCTCTCTCATTTCTTGCCATTTCCACGTCAACTTACCTTGTTGACTGACAGACATTTGTTGTTGGGGGTTACAAAAAGAAAAACAAAAAGAAGAAAACACAAGGGGACATAAAAATGTATGAAAGCACGCATTTTTATTATAATTTTCCCCGACTTTTCCCGGACTTTCGTACACAGGTGTTTGCTGTTTGGATGCCCTTTTTTCCACCTGGATGTTGTTTATTAATCATTTAAATTCATCATCATAATCAACCGTTAGCACAACGGGCCTGGGAAACAGTTAGAAGCGCAAGTGAATCACCCTCCGTCCTAGTGGACTTTTCTCCCAGTGTGTGGGAGTTCGCCTCTAAATTGCAATTAATTACGTTATGCGGAACAGAAGAAAGGGGAACCGAAGAAATAGAGCTCCCCAAGTGTCTTCGTTCATTCATTCATCTGCCTTCATTCCTTCAGCGCTCAATGTTAATATGAAAATTGCATAAATGCAAAACCGAAAGACATGGGGACTGGGAGACAGCGACGACTACGGTTATTTGATGGTTAAATTGAAATTGTGAGAATATCACATTATAGAATGGGTACGAAATTGAATTAAATTGCATTGCTAATGGTGGGCTAATTGCCCGAGATATTATTTTAAATGGCGAATTAAACTATTCTACATTCCACCTCTGACTCGAGTGGGGAATGAGTGAGTCAGAGTTTAGGGATCCACTAGGCAGATGTTCCCATATATGTATCCACACAAGCACTTTACTTTTTTACGCTCCAACTTATTCAAGACCCCAGGAGGTTGGCGTGGAGACACTTTTTCGGAACGTTGTTCAAATTAGCGACTAAATAAAGGCCCGGAAAAAAGAAGCTGGACGACGACGAACAAAGTAAGCACGCAACGTGCCAAAGTTGGGGAAAAAACACGAGATATAGAAAGAGAGTTTGGGAACGGAGCACATGCGATTACACGGAAAATAAATTAATTTAAATTTGTTCTTAAAAGAGTTATTTTTTACTAATTACATTATTTTAATTTACAAACATAATCTAAGGTATTTAAATTATGTTAAAAACCAAATTTTGTCATACAGTAGAAATAATATTTTGTCGCAAATTAGATTTCTAGGATTTGATTTAGTAACAATGAGAGCTTAAAAAGCGTATTAAATGTTTTGAAAAATTCTCAATGTTAACGTGTAATATTGCTCATTAGTTTGAAATTTTCTTGCCGTGTTGCCGGGGATGTTGGCGTTAAAGATCAATGAAAGCATGGCAACGAACGAGGCGAAAGGAGAGGAATGAAGGAACGCAGCAAGTGAAGCTGCGCATGTGTCGCCGTTGACCTACGCAGAGCGTAAAGTAAACCGAAAAAATCGCATGTAAAAAGCGCATGCAAAGCGGAGAAGGGAAGAAGAGATGACAGCGACAACGGCAGATGTTGCCCAGCATCTCATCGTCATCCTCATCAACTTGAACTGTTCGCCAAGCTTGATATTGAAATCGAGCAGTTTTTTAATTTTTTGCTGCTGTGCAAGCGGCATGCGCCGTTGGTGGTAAATTTTGATGCTAATGTTGAGGCAGACTTTGATTATCTTTATCTTCTGTGCACAGCAAAAAAGTGAGCGGGATCCGGAAACCCCAAGTACAAGATAGTACTGTGGTAAAAAAAGAACAGAACCGAACAGCTTCATTTTGGATTAATAAAAGTAGCTTGAGCAAGAAAATACTATTTCGTGTTTTTTAAGGATAAGTGAAAAGAGAAGAATCAAAGCCTTAAATTCATGATAACAAAAGGTTCTCTTGACTTGTTTATAATTTTCCTCTGTGTAATTGAATTCAACAGTTTCTGTTCTTTTTTTTTTGATGGACCTGTTTGGCCATTGGCCTTGCCCATTTCACAAACTAGTTTTCTATCTAGGAATATGCTGCCCTAAAAGGGTGATCACACAATATCCACCCCTAAAAGTAAACCCGCTTACTGTTAGAACCAGCTGTTTAATTTCAAAAGTTCTCAAATTACAAGATATATGTAGAGGGGCTGTAGTTACTGAAGATAAATAGTTTTGCGACGATTTTAAGATAAACACAAACATAATTTAGTTTTCCATCAAGTCTACATACAACAAAAACTTGCATTTAAGAATTAACAAACAAAGTAACCCATTTTTTGCGGAACATCACATTTTTAGATTCGAAAAGCCTGGCAACTCTTAAAGCTTTACGTCTCCCTCTTCCTTTTACGCTGTATCCCCGCCGCACACAACGGCAGCTGCAGAAACGGTGCACGCATGTGTAGAGCGGAATAGGGAAAAGTGCCAAAAACATGAACGGCAAAGGGAAGCGAAGAGGAGAGTTGTTGGGGAAAACTCACCTGTACGATGACTGTGCAGCAAATGAATGCCGTTAATAAACATTTAATCCAATGCATGTTTATTGTTTTTTGGGATGAATTGAGTGTCGCTTTTTAGTGTAATAATCCACGGGTGTGTGTTGTGTGTGAGTGTGTGTGATGTGTTGTGTGTGTGTGTATGTGCAGCAACTACTCAAATTGTTTAATGTATTTATTTGTTGTATTTTTCGCTAATCTGCTGCCTGCGATTATTCGCCTTTAGCATTTTTGTTGTTGCTGCCTAGCTACACGTGCACGAGCCACATTTTTTATTGTTGCTGTTGCTGTATGTTGTGTTTATTTATAATTTTCGCGACTCTTATTTTTTAGTGGCCTGCTTCACTCGCCTCCTCCTTTTCGCGCAACGCAGAAAAGGGAGAAGGAAAACTAACGGCGCTGCACCGTGGCGATTTTTGTTGAATTTTTTGGCGCAAACAGAGAACAGAACACAGAATGCAAAATTCACTTTTTTGCGTTTTCAAACTAAGATCACTAGCGCTCTTATTTGTGTCGGTTCTTTCACAGCTTTTTGCATTTCAAATTCGGAACTGCCAACTTTCGCGGGAAATTGCAATTTCACTGGCAGTTCGCGGCACACACTTTTCCTCGTTTTATTTCGCTGCTATATTTCAGTTATTTTGAATCGCGCGACCGTTAATATTTTTAATACTTCCACGGAAGATAGTTCGTTTCGCTTTTCCGGTCCTCGTTTCAGTTTCAAAAAATATTTGTCCGCGGCACAACCGCTTTCGTTGACTGAATTTTTTGAACTAAGAAACTACCACGACTAAACACGACTAAACACGATGAACACGACGAAACCTGAACACGATCACGAAACGAACCGAATACCTGAATACTGAGAGTATTTTCCCACAGATGAGGGTTTGCCAAGAGAATTTTGAACGCATTGGACACGAGAGAACATGTTGAACATTGTCGAACATGTTTGAGCGTGTGGTTGCAAGGCTGCAAAAATACAATATAATAATACTTAAAAATTCAAAACATAGCCAATGTAATGTTAATGTTAGAAAGGAATGCAGAAATCACATTTTTGAGTGCTATAAGTATTTCAC